>JAGXJF010003796.1:7500-118643 GCA_019208055.1 Stipa capillata | reverse complement strand
GAAGTGTGCTGTGCTGGTTGTGCCTGCTGTGATTTTGATGTATATATATATATCTATTTGTTTTTTCAGGGATGCTAGTAAATCAGGGAAAATAATGCCTGGTGAACAACATATCGGAGGCGGTTATCTTTAACTAAACGCCTCGGATAAGAGAATATAGGAGGCGGTTACCTTTACCAAAACGCCTCGGATAATAGAATATAGGAGGCGGTTATCTTTACCTAAACGCCTCGGATAAGAGAATATAGGAGGCGGTTATATTTACCTAAACGCCTCGGATAAGAGTATATTGGAGGCGGTTGTATTATTCTGAGCGCCTCTAATAATACATTATCCGAGGCGCTTATGAAAATGTAACCGCCTCCGATATGCCCTTATCCGAGGCGGTTAATGAGTTTTAACTGCCTCGGATGAGCTCTTATCCGAGGCGTTTGCATAACCGCGTCCGATGTATGCCCCCATATCCGCAACCACTCCGTCGAGGCGGGTGCTATAACCGCCTCGGATGTGCTATTTTAATCGCCTCGGATATCGTTTTCTGTACTAGTGTGCTTGAACAGATGCGGCCCAGACGAAGTAGGTGCAGTTACTCCTACATGCACCGTGTCACTACTATAGAAAATATTATTCTAGACCTCTCATCTCAGCCAGTTTATGAGAACCGATGGTAAAAATTCAGCTGGTTCAGCTGAAAAAAGCGGCTAAGACAACATAACCAGCTGAGAAAATATTTGTCCTCAGCCAGTTTATAAAGGTAAACCGATTGTAATACTTTTGACGCCTAAACCGACTACAATAATACTATTATTACAGCCGGCCTTGTGTACAACACCGGCTGAGATTATTAATCAGTCGGTTTTATAGATAAACCGGCTGAGATGATATTGTTCCAGATCAAGAAATGATATATGAAGCTGCCAGGCTTCAATGCGAGTGTCCATTCTTTGGTACATTTGTTGAGGGTTGATTGGGTGTTGCCAAATTCTTGATAATTTTAAGACAACTTTGGGTGCACGGGATATTCATACGGGTAACTTTTGCTCATTGTACAATAATTAAATTAAATTTGCATGTTGTTGTAGATGGATTGACAGTGGATGTACATCGAGAACCATGCTAGCGATGAGTACATCGATGGTGTCTCAACATTCTTATGAGCAACCAAACAATATAGTTTGAATAAAGGGAACACATGGATCTGCTGTCCATGTTGCTATTGCAAAAATCTGAAGATCTTCATGAACCTTATGCAAATCCAAACACATTTGATCAGGAGGGGATTCATAAAGGAGTATGTATGTTGGACCAGTCTCGGTGAAGATCAGATCATAGAGGAAGGTCTCGCAAACATGGATGAAGGTAACAACATGTCTGATCCTTTCAATAGCACACTTTTGGAGCAGACACATGATGATTTCCGTGCGTCACAAGAGGATGCGTCGCAAGATAACATGTTGTCACATCAAGACAAGAGGAAGTGTCGCAAGATGATCCACAATGTTGAAGAAAATTGTGAGAATGATTGGAATTACAGTGAATTTTTTGGTTTGCTAGAAGACTTGGAGAAACCAATATACCTAGGCTACAAGTACACAAAGTTGTCCGGCGTGTTAGAACTATACGAACTGAAGGCAAGCAGCGGTTGGACCGACAAGAGCTTCTCATCGCTCCTAACTTTGTTAGGGAACATGTTTTGAAAGGGAAATCACATATTGAAAACTATCTACAGAGCTAAGAAGGTTGTTTGCCCCTTGAGAATGGAAGTAGAGAAAATACATGCATATAAGAATAACTGTATCCTGTACGATAAAAAATATGCAAATTTGCATGCATATCTAGTGTGCAAAGCTTCTCAATAGCATATATGCGAACCCTAAGGAAGCCAAACTGATGGCTTGGCATGTAGAGAAGCGTACAGTTGACGGAATGTTGAGACACTTGGCAGATTCTTTATGGTGGAGAAATATTGATAGGAGGTATGCTATGTTCAGTGAAGAGGTAAGGAATGTAAGGTTTATGTTGATCACTAATAGAATGAACCCGTTCGGCAACATGAGTAGCTGACAAACACTTGGCTCGTGAATCACTGCATGTACAACCTCCCGCCTTGGTTGTGTATGAAGCGGAAGTACATCATGATGGCAATACTTATCTAAGGTCCAAAACAACCCGATAATGACATCGACGTGTACTTTGCACCATTAGTGCGTGGATGATTTGAAACTTCTTTGGATTAATGGGATAAAGGTATGGGATGCGCACTTAGAGGAAAACTTCATGTTACGATGCATGTTGTTCATTACCGTCAATGATTATCCAGCCAACGGTAACTGTTCGGGCTAGACTATTAAAGAGACCAATGCATGTGTTCAATGCCTAGTTCATACAACACGTAGGTGGCTAAAGCACTCTAAGAAAACAATGTATATGCGTCACCGTAGGTTCTTTCTAAGAGATCATCGGTACATTAGGATGACGGATGAATTTGATGGAACTGTTGAAAAAGGCTCAGCTCTACATATTTTTAGTGGTACTGAGATCTATGATCAGGTTACGAACCTGAAAGTCATACTTGGAAATGGGAAGTTTAAAACGGCAAGGTAGAGCGAAGAAAAAGAAGCCTGTTGAGAAGATTATCTAGAAGAAGAGAGCAATATTCTGGGAGTTACCTTACTGGAAGCACCTAGAGTTGCGTCACATCATCGACGTGATGCATGTAGAGAAGAATATCTGCGAAAGCATAATGTGTCTCTTACTGAACATGCCTGACAAAACAAAAGATGGTCTAAACACACGGCTCGACATGGAAGATATTTGAATTAGACTAGATTTAGGACCATAGAAAACTGCCAATGGAAATACGTTCCTTTGTCTTGCTTGTTACACCTTGTTCAAGCTAGAGAAACTGAATTATGTGAGTACTTGCATGGTATCAAAGTTTCATCCGGCTATTCTGCCAACATTAAGAGACTTGTTTCAATGAAAGCATGAAGTCGTATGATTGCCATGTGCTTATGACATAGATGCTCACAGTCACAATTAGGACATAGATGCTCCCAGTCACAATTAGGAATATTCTCCTAGCGAATGTTCAACGTATTCTCGTGAAGCTTTATTTTTTTTAACACGCTTTCTAAGAAGGTCATGAGTCTTGGTGAACTAGATGGTCTGCAAGATGGGGTGGTGATAACTCTATGTGAACTCGAGATGCTATTTCCTCCGTCATTCTTTGATGTCATGGTTCATCTCATTGCTCATCTAGTGCATGAGATAAGGATGTGTGGCCCGGTGTTTCGATGCAGCATGTACCTATTTGAGCACTACATGGGAATTCTTAAGCACTATGTTCAGAATCAATCTCGCCCACAAGGCAGCATCATTGAAGGCTATGCGACGAAAGAGGTCATTGAGTTCTGTGTTAATTACATAGCTCATCTTCAATTGATGGGCATGAAGGGCAGGCTGCTCGGTGCTGGGACCATTGGAAGGAAAGTAATCGATCCAATTCAGATTGAGTATGCTCAAGCCCATTTCGCTATTTTGCAGCACATGGCTGTAGTGTCGCCGTATATAAATGAATACAAGGACATTCTATGTCAACAGAATCCAACAACGCAAATGATTGGATTACGAAACATCACAATTGCAAGTTCAATGAATGGTTCAAAGAGCGATTCTGTGTTATCCCTTCAAGTGATGCACTGACATGTTTAGCAAGAGGCCAACATGGTAAGTCCTTTTTTATACCAAATTAATGGGTACACTTTTTATACCAAATAACAAGATATGAAAAGCATGGTACAAAATTGTGGTGTCTGCATAGATGCTCTTGAAACAAATGGCAAGAAACAACTCTACTAGTGTACATAGATGAGATTTGGGAGCTGGACTAGGGGGAAACTTTCAAAATCTCCTTGTTTCGTTGCCACTTGGTCAATAACAAGCAGGTGATACATGATGACAAAGGCCATACTACTATGAATCTAGAACGTGTCACCTAAAAAAGGAACCATTTGTCCATGCTCAACTAGTTCAGCAAGGCTTCTACACTGTCGATTCGTCGAATAAGAAGTAGCACGTAGTTATCCCCTAAAAAAGGAGTATTGTCGGGATTGAATTTGTGGTGGACAAGGAAGAACACAACAAAATAATGAGTTTCCAGCTCCCGGTGACGAAAGAAGGGTTGAGGAAGAAGTTCCGCCTGAGTTGGCTCTCTACAAATGTAATGATCATCAAGAAGGAATTTATGGAAAGCCTGACGAAAGCTGCATCTAAGTCCTCTAGCTCAAGACACGAAGATGCCTCCTGGATAAGGTCCACTTCTACGGCAAGGTCGGTGAAGCACTACGGAGCCACGGGGCCTCTGAGCCGTAGGGGGCTGATAGAAGGAAATGCCCTGGCCACTGATGTACTACGCGGCTCACGCAGCTCTTGCTCCCTCTTTCTACTGTGGCTCGAGTAGGAGCGACATGCAACATCTCCGCTCACCCTCTCGATGCGCCAAGGTCGACATCTGTGGATGCCTCCGGAGGAACTGAGGAAAGGAGCCCCCTCCCCCCGGATGACCAGAGCGTGCCTCGAGAGGCTTGAGAACAAGGTGCTCCCCACGTCTCTCATCAGTCGACGAAGATGAGCCACTCATGGTAGGTGCAGTGGGGCAGGCTGCCAAAAGATCCTTCCCCCTCCCCCACATGGGAACGGATAGGGGTGCCATCCCTATGTCGGTATCCTCGCCCCCGACATTGTCCCCGGCGGCGGGCGTGGTAGGGGGCTGAGGCAAGCTGCCCATCGGACCTTTCCTACCTACATGCAAGTGGGGGAGGAGGGGACGTGGTCACGACATCGATGTTACCACCTTTCGTAGAGAAGGTATCGTCATCTTCATTGTTCTCTTCATACCCTTGTCATCGTCGCTGTCGTCAGACAACGGGTCTGACTCGTTGTCCGGTGCTGCTCATCATCATCGTCGCCAAGTGCAGCCAGTGAAGTGTGCTGCTGAACAGAGTGCCCCGCCGACTTCATCTGGTCAGCACCGGCACACTTGCAACCTCCTTCGTGCCGCTCCACTGTAGACAAAGGATTCACTTGAGGTGGGGTGGGCCACTCGAACACCTCGTTGCCCAGTTGCGACGCCCTCTAGGAATCCACCTGATGGTGACCCCAGCCTCAAGCTTGTTGTAGCACCGAGGAATAGGACCTCTATGGTCTCGCCATCCTCCAACCTGAGACCTCCGACGGATAATATATAAAATAGTGGGTAAGTATGAAGAAGTGAGGAGGAGCGAGGCGCGGAAGAGGGAGCGTGGTTTACTTGTCTCTAGAAGGTAGTCCGTAGAAAAGTATAGCGAGCAATGGGGGATGTCGGCCCGAAGGGGGACGACCGGTGCGTCCTAGGCGCCAGCAAGTGGGATGATGCCAAGCAAAGTAAACTCCTCCACCAAGTCATGTGCACTCAGCTCGGTGCCCATGCAGCCTAGGGCCTCTAGTCGCACTTTATCACCCTCTGTGAGTTGTGGGACCTCGCATCTCGTAGAGTGAATCCCCGGGTGTAATGGTAACCCATCTAGCTGACATCATAGAGGAACCACAAATTATTCCAGTTGTCCCACTTGTCTTTGGTGGGCGAGATGAGGTAATGGCTGTTCTTGTGGCGCCTTAGCTTGAAGCTCACAAAAACCATACCTGGAGTTGTTGCCGTCGCCAGTCGTTGTGTGGGTCACTTGCGGCTCGTGAAGCCACGTGAAGAGTGTCCCTGTGCTCCTCAACCCCATGGTTCCTAAGTGCACACTTGAAGATTAATAGCATCAACAAGGCATTCAAGTGGAGGTCAAAGGTTTGTATGGAGTAAAACGCCAAGACCCCTTCAAGGAAGCCACAAGCCGAGAAAATCAAACCAACAGTGAACTGAGCGACAAAGACGATGATGCGCCCCTGGCTAGGCTTGGTGAACTCCATGTCGCCTAGAGGGTACACAGTGCGATGAGGAGCCCCGTCAGCCAGGATCCTCTTCGTCACCCGTAAGCGCTCGATTATTTCTTGTGTAATAGTGGAGCGGCCTAGGTGGTGAGAACGATCGAGCAAGACATCCTCCTTCATCTTCTTCTCAGCACCGTGCGCGAGAACGGTGCCATGACACATGCGAGAAGATGGAGCAAAGGCTCGGCCAGGGGTTAGTGCAGACAATACAATAAGTAACATGGAACGAGGGAAAATACAGACAACTTTACCTTGCGTAGCACAGTGTCAGTGCGGATGCGCTCCAGGTGAAGCCAACCTTGGTGCTGAATCTTGGCTAGTGAGTGCGGGGGTCAAAGCGAGGCAAGCCTACACCGCGAAAAGTGAAACTGGAGTAGTGAAGTCGACCCTAGTTCTTGCTCGGTGCAAGAAAAGGCGTGCACACACCTAGGCAGTGGTAGATGCACTAAGCAAGGATGCTCTCTCCTTCAGCATAAACCATGCCCGCGACTACAAGGATGTGACCAGGCAACACTCTTTGTGTCTGGCTAATGAGCGGCGAAGACCTTGGGCGAAGAAGCAGTGACAGCGAGGCCCAAGGCTCCTCCCTAGGCAAAGAAGCAAATGGCGGCGGTGAGGCACGGGGCTTCTCACTAGGCAAAGCGGTGGCATCCCATGGTGAGCTTAGCGGTCCCGAGCGATGGAGTAAGCGGCCCCAAGCAAAGTCGGAAACCCCCGGTGAAGTGGCGGAGGCCCCGAGCGAAGGAGGCTCGTCCCTAGGCGAGCTCACTAGTCCCAGGTGAAGTGGTAGCATCCTGGCGAAGGAGGTGGCGGCCCCGAGTAAGCAGCACAGGCCATGAGCGAGATGGCAATGGTCTGGGTGTAGGAGGGGCCGGCTCGGGGCGAGCAGCACTGGCCCCAGGCGAAGTGGCACCAACCCCCGGGCGAGCAAGTGAGGCGGCCAGGCAAGGCAGCCAGGAGAGGCACCCAGTCGACCCCATCTTGGGGGAGGTATGCTGGCTTGGCTAGGTGCTTCCCGACCGCCCGCATCGGTAATGGGCTACTATTCGAGGGTAGTCATCGGGCTACCCCAAATCAACACAATCGCTGGTATGAATTTTTTCCCCGTGTCATCAGACATGAACTCACGTTTGTCTTCTATCAACTGGCTGAGATAGCGGGGCCTGAACTGGGCGCACGGGCTGAAGCACCGATGACTGCACCTGCACGGGTGGGTGAACGCTCGCGTGGTGTGATGAAGGTATTCCTGAGCGGATATCCTGAGCAAGCACCCTGGGCAACGACCCCAGGTGAGAGCCCCGGGCGAGTGTCCCGAGCAAGCACCCCGAGTGATAACTTCAAGCGAGAGCCCTGGGTGAGTGTCCTAGGAAAGCTACCCTGGGCTACAATAACGTGCGCTCGGGTAAGGTGCACCCCTGTAGTACGACGATGGAGGCTGCTCTAGGCGAGATGCTCGAGCAAGCAACCTAGGGTGAGGGTGACGCACTCACTGGTGAGGTGCACCCGCGCAACCACGGAGCCCGTACGACCTCTTATACAAGATGCTCTTCGGATGTTTCGAAATATGCTTGTAGGGGTAGTGCAGAAAAGACCAAAATGCCCCTGACCATGCAATATGTCTGGGGTAGAACCGAAAACTGTCTAGGAGCAGACATGTAAGTGCACAAGCGTCTCGCCTCTCCTATGAGTAGGGGAGCAACCCCTCTATTTCAAGGATGAATACAATGAGCACCATGTTTTCTACCATTTGAGAATTTCTCCAACTGTTGGTGATGACCCGCGTGCAACCTACTCATCCATCATGCACACCTGGGCGATCCAACAATCAAACTGGGGTGCCTCAAATTTATTATCTGACTGAATAGTCGACGACAGGCACTATGAATATTTATTCCGGATGGAGGATGTTGGGCCGACGGCTCTATGTTGCACTTAGTTGATGGCCGTACTAAATAGAATAATCCGATTTCATATTTTTGGATATCTAATTAAAATATCGGATAATATGATATTCGATGGATAGTGGTAACACCATATCCGAAACCATATCCAGTTCAAAATATCCTTATCTAGCCGGATAGCTAAATTCTCATTCCCATATCTAGATCTGTCGGATCTAGAACCGGTTCGGTTCGGAAATTATCTTATCCGGTTTCACTCTTAACTATAACTGAATCGCAATGCTGGCCCCCATGCATTGTTTATGTGTGTTTGTAGCGCATTTTTTCTGTTACGATGATACTCGGCTATGGGGAGTATGCTGTTATTGATCTCAAATATTCAATAGAAAGCCTCAGAGAGTAGTCATTCGCTTCCTCACCGTTCCCTCTTAAGGTTCCAATCTCCACCCTTCTCTCCTATCACATGCAGTTGAACAGAAACCTCAGACGACTACATAAGCTTTTGATTTGATGCATTTGCACAAGCCACCCAAGATATATAGTATAGAACTGGAAGGAACCTCATTCAGAACATTATGTACCAGCGTGGTAAAAGCGATTGGTTAGTGTTGAGATCTAACAAAGCCATTGCTCAATTTGATTTTATCATTTCTCATGTGAATTTTATTCATCTAGTAAGAGCAAGAGCAAGAGAGATTTCAGTTTGGCTCTACATTCTCATACATAGTTTTTAGTATTTTTCTTATAAACCTAAGGATGTGAATTATTGCAAGGATTTTTTTTACACCTAGGTATTTTTTTTCCTATACACCTAAATTCCCATACGTACTCTGTTAGTCCAGGCAGCAAGCAACTCATGTAGGTTGCCTTAAAACCGTTTAGTTTATATACAAGATGTCTGTCTTCCACGATTTAAGTGCATGTATTCATATGAATTTCAAAATTAAGAATTGGATAGAGAGGGGAACATGAAAAGGATATCAGAAAATTTGATGGTAAAGATGAGGACTCCATTGGAAGTCACTCAATTTAGGTAATAGTATGAAACTGTCGGCCTGTGACATGTGCTAAGATTGAACTTTTCTGGTTTCAAATCTAACAATGTCACATCATCTTATATTGGATTTTGCTTCACTTGTATACAAATGGACTAGAGTAAAGTCCAATTTATTTATAAAAAATAATTATAATATATCTGTAAAACATTTCTTAGAAAATGCTACAAGCTGGATATCCGATGTTTATTCCCACATCTTTTTATTTAAAGTACACGAAATGCATGCATATATATATGCACTAAATGCCGATTAAATTAAGATGTATCTGCGAAGTTGTCCTGGATCACGGTGCGAACTGCAATAGGGATTCTAACCGAGTGAGTACTGCCATCTAACCATGTCAGGCTGCCAAAAGTGTAGCCGCCTTGCACTCTCTGTCTCGCCGTGAACTTCACCCTAAACGCCGCACTTCTGCTACCACCTTTGGTGAATGTGATCACCGATGGCTCCACGGACATGGCCACCCCTGCTGGAGCCTCAACGGCCACCCGGTAAGTCGCTTCTACCGGCCCGACGTTCGTGACAGCGCGCCGGACCGTGACGTGGTCCTTGAGGTCCGGCACGGCTATGGACGGGAGGTTGATCTGGTACAGCTCGCAGTCATCGTGCGATCCAGGTGTGCAGTTAGAGAACTCGGTGTACTCTCTTGCATCCACGTCGTAAACCAGGCCGGGGTCGGCGGCCCTGTCCGGGTCCATATGACCACCGCCAAAGTCGAAGGGATCGGCCAGTTTCCTAGGAACTCCCTCTGCTTCGATTGGCATGCCGAAACGATCAACCACGGACGCTGCAAGAAACTGAGTCAGTACCGTTGTGATCTTTTAGGAACACTCTTAATGTACTATCATATATCAGCGCGTGCCTGTGGTGACGATGGCGGACTTGATCATGGCAGGTGACCAGTCGGGGTGAACTGACTTGAGCAGCGCGGTCACCGCTGAAACATGTGGGCACGCCATGGATGTCCCGGACATGAACACGTATGAGTCGCGGTTGGCAGCCAAGATGCTGACTCCAGGTGCAGCAACGTCAGGCTGTCAAAACATAGAGACAAGTTTTAATTTCTCCAACATTCAGAAAGGATAGCTAACGGTGCTAGCAAGTACATCTTAATATTCTGAAGTTGTTTCCGCGAAGGAGTTGATTACCTTCAGTATGCTTGGCAACATGGTGCTTGGGCCTCTCGACGAGAACGCAGCCACCCTAGGTGACAGCACCCCGTTTCCGACAACGCTTACGGCTGGCGACACCTTCACCACCGGTGTCATCCTGGCGTGCCAGATAACATACATGAATTTCAGGACAAAAAAGAACCTCAGTCTCAATTTCAGAACAGAAACCAATTTCAAGACGATGAAGACACCTTCACCCCGCTTCTGATAGTGCGCGCGGTTTGTACTACAAAGCGCAATCTCACCTTGCGCTGGCAGTGATCCCATGGAACAAGAGAATTCTTTGTGCGATTTCAAAATCCACCACTACGCAGGGCAAAATGTCCTTGCAACTTTCAAGGTTGTCGAGGATGTTGGTAGTATACTGTGCGAAGATGAGGCCCTTCGCGCCGGCCTCCACGGTGTGGTTGATGACGTTGCGTATTAGTTGCCTAGGCAGCGTCGAGGCTGTCTCCGATGGCGCATAGTACAGGACGATTTTACCAGTGACGTTGCTCGACGCCAGTGACTCCTCGGTTCTGGAAGTTCAGAATCAAACGTGTCAAGTCAATCACTGAATCAAGACTAACAGAGAGTAGAGCTGTCGATCAAATGTCTACAGTGACTACTTCGTTTCGTTACCTAATCGAAATAAGCTCCTGAAAGTTGCTGTTCACTGATGCATTGTAGTAAAGAGATTGCCCCTGCAGTTGAAATCAACATAAAAGAGTTCACTTCAATCTCTGACAGTGTTAATTTGTACGTACCACCAGCTTTTCGTTGTTCCCGAGTGATATTGCGGTCGGGAAAGACCGATCAATCGTGCTTGCGGCCACCGTCATGACCCACGGCAGCGTGTTTGACACAGTCTGCGGCGCGGGGCCATCATTCCCGCCAGCGAACACGACGGAGATCCCTCTCAACACAGCATGCAGCGTCTGAACGAACTGATCCGACCCGGCTTGTCCCAGCGATAGCGACAGGACGTCCACGCCATCCTTTATGGCATCATCGATGGCCGCGAGGATCGCGGCGGCAGGCCCTCGGCCTCGATGGCCCCATAGCACCTTGTAGATCGCCAGCCGTGCGCGCGGCGCCCCGCCGCGCGCCACGCCGGCGCCCAGATCGTGGTAGCTCGCGTTCCACACCTGGCTACCAGCGATAGTCGAGGCGACGTGCGTGCCGTGGCCGTGGAAGTCCCTGGGCGACATGTACTCGCCCTTGAGCGTCACGGCGTCGATGTCTTTGGCGTACCACCGTGCGCCGATGATCTTTCTGTTGCAATTCGTGACGTTGAACTCTGCACCGGACTGGCATGTGCCTTTCCACCGTGCGGGCACAGGACCGTAACCGTTGTCGTCAAAGCTGCGTGATTCAGGCCATATCCCTGTAACATATGCATTTATCTAGTTAATGTCCATGAAAAAAGCTAAATCTATTGGAGCTTATTTTTTTATTACATGGAGGACGATATCAGCTAGGAATGTGATTGCCAACCTGAATCGACCACCCCGATGATGATATCTTCACCGTACTTTGCTTTCTGGAGGAGGCCAGATTGTTGTGGTGGTTGGTAGTAGTCGAGGCCAAGAAAGTCCCAGCTCCGAGTTGTGTGCGCTTTGTGATAAGTGTTCGGCTTCACATTGATAACTTCCGGGAATTCTACATTTGTAACGTGTGAATTAGTTTCTATATCGATCATGCAAGAAGATATAAAGATAAATCACGTCATCTAGAAAGATCATTACGTACTTGCAAGGATCTCAGCTTGGGATTCAGTTAGCATCGCAGCAAATCCGGAGAATCCGTGCTTGTAGCTGTAAACTATCGACTTCAAGGCTTCATCCTTGCTGTTGCACAGAGAACGGGAGAAAAATAACAAGATATGAGTGTCATTTCAGGGAAAATAAAAGCGAGCAATCACTTCTGTTTCGTGGCAACGATTCTTAAGCCACATCATGAACTCCTAGTACTAGCTAGTACCTTCCAAGAAGAGAGGTGAGTAGATCATGGTGTGACGCGGTGACCACGGATGGATCATCATGTTGCTTCTCCCCCATGTACACAATATAGAGCTGAAATTTCAAACGCAAAAGTTTCAGGAAACAATGACAGTAAGTTTGCTAGAAATAAGTTTCAAGCATCTTACTTTGCTCGACGCATTAGCGGAAAGCGGAAGAAGGAGCGCCAGTAGCAGACTAGAACAGAACGATGATCTCAAATCCATGTTGATTCTGAGGAGTTTGCTCTTGTGATTTGGTGTCCTTGTGCTCCGGCATGCATGTATTTATAGCAGCCGTGAACAAGCATGAGATGCAAGAATAGTTGAGAAGAATTGAACATCCTTTTCTTGTTTACGTGGTGTTAGATTGCATGGGACAACTTAAGGGTAAAAATCAGGTTCGCACTGGAAGCATTGTGCTTTCGTTTGTCGTAGTCTACGACAAATTAAGACAAACGTGATTGCTCCTAAGAGGCTTTTGCAATGACACTTACAATGCCAGATGCTTTCACATTGATACTTCAAGACAGAGGATATATCGCCAAATCATCAACCAGTGAAGCACCGGAGTAATAGTTTCTCTTTTAGTGCGAACATCTCTTTGTAAGTGCATGGATGGTTGGATTATCTACTAATTGGGTGTAGTTGTGTGCAAAGACCTATCAAGCACCGGTGCCCCCCCTAAAATATCGATATTTTCCTACAATATTAGTACATTATTATTTCGGTAAGCAGCTCATGCCCTCAGAGAGATGCTACTGGGATGTTAGGACTCCAATCTTGCCGCGGATTTTAAATAAGCGTCTGCTTTCAATATATCAGGAAAAATTATGTGATGAAGTCATCAAAGACTAAGTTTTGTATTCTTTTGAAATTTAGCAGTGTCCAATATAATTACACAGGAAATGTCTTTAATCATCTTTAATTATTTTAGCCTTGTATATGATAGTAGACCAGTATGGAAAAATAAAAGTTTAGATCATGAGCCGGTCGGTAGTCATTGTACTAAGCCGGTAGGTTTATTTGTACATAATATTAGACACATGAAATTAAAGTTCGAATCACGACTAGTTGATCGTTATACGTGATATTAGATCAGTACGTGAGTTAAGATTCTTATCACCCAATAGTTGATATTAAATCGATACTTAGACTTAAAATTTAGGTAGCCTTTTTATAAGGTGTTAAATTATGGATATATATCACTTGCAGGATATTAGTAAATAAGGTATGCCGGATCAATGCATAGAAATGTTTAGATATAGTTATGATGATCTATCGATTGTGATCTATTAATAATAAGGGTCCATCAGATCAATATATAGTTGGATGATATTGAGTAGATGTTATGAAAATGTATTGGCTGCAATCTGTTTAGGTACAATTATAAAGATCTATCGATTGTGATATGTTTGGTATAGTTATGATGATCTATACAATTATAAAGATCTATCGATTGTGATATGTTTGGTATAGTTATGATGATCTATCGGCTGTGATCTTTTTAGACACAATTATGATGATCTATCAGTAGTAATCTGTTTAGGTTTAGTTAGGAAGATCTATCGGTTGTGATATCCCTACTACATAAACCCTCATCAGTGATGGGCCAAATCCTTGATTAGCAATGGTTTTCGAGCCCATTATTGATCAACAATGGATTTTTACCCATCCTTAATAACAGACTCATCAATGATGGGCAATGATTTGGCCTGTCATTGATGACTTTGTAGGGGACCCGACAAAAGCCCTTCGCCGGGAAGGGCTTCACTAAAATGACTATAATTTTTGCATATAAAGTTTGTTTTGGCTCTACGACAACTCAAAACGAGACACACTAAAAAATCTACTTGTCTTTAGACCCGTACATTTTTTGACCTCCAAATTCGCCCTTTAAGACACACTTTTAGGCTTTTGAACAAAAAAGTGCATCTTCCGACCGTCTGTTGAACTTCTTCCCGAGCTTCAAATGCAATAACTTTTGTGGATTTCGAACTGTGACAGAGTAGAGTTGCTATAAAAAATACGAGAAATTTTTTAAAAATAAAAAATTTAGACGCTAATAGGAATCCTCTGAATCTGAGCATAAAAAAATACAAATCTTACCGCGGGAGGACCTTCCTTACATCGAATCTGAGCGAAACTCCCGTGTAGCCTTTGTCATGTTCCTACGGGAAGAGGGATCAGAAGAGAGGTTGCCTTGCAGTGGATTTCGATGGGAAGGGTGAGAGGAGAGGAGGGTGGAAGGGAGGAGAGGAGGGTGGAGGGAGAAGGAGAAATTTTAGATCTGGATCTGGATTTGAGTGGAGAGAGAGACGCACTAAGGTGAATTATATACCCAGTGTCACTCTGAAATTTGGATTTTAGAGTGAGCGGGAGTTTGCGGGAGTCTAAAATTTCGATGTTTAAACACACCACTGACGAGCTTGTAGGTGGCCCGTCACTGATGACATTTTGGGGGGATGAACCTCGAGACCTAGGGAAGTTACCAAGGACAGGTAGCTGGATAACCCGTTAGTGACGAATATCATCAGCGACGGACTGGTCATACCCGTCATTGATGTAGGTTGTGGATGAGGGTTTTTTTAGTAGTTTATGTTTAGGTGTAGTTATGAAGACATATCCATTGTGGTTCATTAATAATAAGAGGGTCCACCAAATTAATAATCATATATTTTATTTCTCTATGGATTTTCTAGCATCTGTATCTTTTGTTTGGTTGACCTGTCATTTATATTTAATATATAATAGACTAAATATTCCATTGATAAAGATTGAATTGGTTCGGTTTGTTTATCCAGCTAACATACCTATAAAAGTGGCATTGCAAATTTTGTAAATATTCACTTACAGGATAGATTTTCCAAAACTATATTTGTTAAAAAACATAAACTTCTCAAACAACAAACGTTATTCAGTATTTTCAGCACTTATCGATACGCTCCCTAAATATTCAGAAATTATTAAGACCTTTTCCATTTTTTGAAATGGAAGTTGTTAAACAGCGCTGTTGGAAAAATAATAATGTATACCATTCATTTTTCCTGGAAATGCTAGTTGTTTTGAAGAAATTAAATTCCTAGGTGCAATAGAAAATCTGCTTTTCATAATTCCTTTACATCTAAATTATGTAGTTATTTTGACTTTTGGTGCAGATTTATGTGTAGGATTTTTTTTTCGAAACCTGAAATGCTAGTCGTTATAAACAAATTAAACTCCTGGGCTTGATCGAAAATCCGCTTCTTCATACTTTCTTTACATGCAGTTCCGTAAGTATTTTAGCTTTTGGTGCACATTTATCTACTCTCTCCATCTCTCTAGAAAAAAGTGTCCAAACAGCCACATGTCCCACCAAAGGCAAAGACGGGCCAATAGCTTGGCGGCTGGAGCAAGAGTGTTCATTTCTACGCAATCAGGTATAATTTCGATGATAGACACGATATGCCTTATTTAATGATACTCTGATATTAGAAAAGTCAGAATAGGATTTGTATGGAATCTCTAACCCGGTTTATCTTTGTCTTGTTCAATCTAAAAAATTAAAATCACGTTTTTTCTGAATTTATTTTCCTACCGCGGCACCAAATACATGGAGCCATGAAATTTCAACATTTTGAAAAGGCTCTCTCCGATGTGAACTGTTCAGCGGTAGGATACAAAAGGAAAATTTGAAGCTTCAAAGCACAATGTTATTCTAAGCTTGTTACTATAGATTTAGCGTGTTCCAGTGGCATGAGCACGACATGTTAGTGGTGCGTACGAATTTTCAAGCATGACAACTTCCACTAGTTCCTAGACCTGGTAAGGAGTATCGACATTGCAAGAGGGATAAAGGACAAACCAGCCGAATGGACTTTCCTGAAGCTGGAAGGTTACCGTCTGAAAATCTTATCTCAGTATTTTGTTTTTTTTTGAAACCTATCTCAGTATTTTGTTGTTTGTCCTGTATTAGCATTAGCACCACAGTCCAGTCAAAAGCAGGAATAAAACCCGTCGGTATAGTACCACCGGGCTAAAATCCACAGGATCGGTAACGATCAGGTTCCGTCGTTCGTTATCCTTGACCTAAGAGCCATATGTTTTATTACACGTCAACCGGACGAACTTTCCTAGCATTTCTATCGTTGGGGGTTGAGTGGTTGTGCTTCATTTTGACCGTCAGTAATCGGCCGGGTTCCAGTCTTTTTTTATCCTTGACTTGGAAGACATAATTTTTATTACACGAACTGTTCAACCGGATAAAGTTAGCATGTCGTACTATTCAGAAATTCCAGATTGGGTGTTCAGTGGTTGTGATTCATTTTGACGATGATCTTGTTCACAAGTACGCCTTACCGTGTAAACACATGTACCTCGCGTGGCTCTATGCTACAAAATTATGAGCGGGAACCCGGAATCATCATCGCTTTACCCATATTCAAATTCCATTAGTACACAAACCCAAATATTCGCTTATCCACGATGTTCTAAAACGGATGGGACATATCAATGACAGCTCCTTTACAAACTTTATGTCGGCGACAGTTTTTCTAGTGAACTATCAGGATATGTTAGACATCTGTAATAATTTTTGTAAAAAATATAATCCCCTAATGATTTATTAAAAAACTATATGAAAACTGGACTGGCCATTTGACCCACGACCCACCATATTTATTCCTCCCGTACCCATTTCTAACCCTAAGTCGCCCCGACCCCTCTCCCCCTGTCTGGTCGTTCCCTGCACCACTCTACCACTCCCTCACCCCCACCTTGTCAATCCAATAGTCACCCTTACCCCCCCTCCACTGCTGCCCTCAACCCGCCTCTCCACCATCCTCAGATCTAGCCAGGGAGATGTTGGTGACCGTACGCATCTATGGAGGGGAGGTGAGCACGTCCGAGCGGAGGAGCGCCCCCACTTGGCCGCCCAGGAGCGTCGCCGCCACCTCCTCTAGATCCCTAGCTCGCCGGGGTCCGCCAGATCCGACGTTGGTCAGAAACGTTGCCGCCACCTCCTCCAGATGTGGCGCTGGCTGGGACCACCGCCGCCAGCTCCTCCTGATTAGGTGTTGGCCAGGCTCCTCTAGATCGAGCACTGGTTGGGAGCGCCGCCACCAACTTCTATCCTCTAGATCCACTGCTAGCCCGGAGCACTGCTGCCACCTCCTCTCCTCTAGATCTGGCCATGTTGGCGATGAGAGGTGAGACTGGAGAGGAAATGGAACCGGCGACGAGATGCGGTCCTAGAGCCATCGCGGCCAACAGCTTGTTGGCGCTTTTTTTAAATCAAAAAACTTATCCCGGACGATTGCATGCATAGAGCTGTGTGGGATAACTTTGTATTTCTAGATGGTTCCAAAACAATATGGAATGTGACCCCCATATCCACAACACACAATTCATGATGGTTTTAAAAACTGTATGAGATGCCCTTTTTGAACCGTCACGTATGAGTGTTTCCATACTAGTGTTCACTAAGACAGGTACACCCATCAATGAAAGCTGATCATCCATATTTTTTCAAGGTGCTGTGTTCAAATTAAGGCACTACTTAGAATATTTTCGTGCAAACTTGAGTTGGATGCATTCCGGGTTTCCTTGTCCAAGATGAAAACTTGAGATTTCCATGAGTCAATGCATATTCATCTCCATCACTCATTAAATCACATGTTTTTATTTTCTACGTAAAGCTAGTAGCTTTATTATAGTTCTAAAGAAAATATGTCCTTACTGGTACACAGGATGGGTACAAACATACCAACCACAAGGTATAGTGGGCATAGCAACCAAAAGATCATCCGTGCGGTCGGCTAAAGATATTAGACGCGCATTTTAAAAATAGTGAGCTACAAACTTGAGAGGACTGTAATTTGTGGTTGACCGTGCTGGTGCTCTACACTATACCGTGCCCACCCCCTCCCGTCATCTTCTCCATCCAAATGAGACATGCCTCCTCTGTTCCTCTTCCTATTTCTAGCTCCTTCGGCACTGGTCATCGCTTCCACGGTCTACGACTGTCAACTATCTAAAAGATAAATTTTCAATCATGTGAGAACCTAGGCGAATGCGTAGCTTTCAAATGGATGAATACCAACTTTGAACTCATCGAATCAAGTTTCCAACAACAATAAAGCATAGAACCGTAAACTTTTTTAGAAAATTGAAAAAAGGAGACGGCATGGGGTGGGGGGACATCAATGACACACGTTTTTCTCCTTCCCGCCCTCTTATCCTCCCGCATCTAGAATCAATGTTCATGCCGTTCTCACTACTTCATCTCATCATCCCTTCTTTGCCATCTGAAAACCCTAGTAGTCCACCACGAAGAATAGAGGCATAGGAAGGCACGCCGCCCCTTAGTGGCTCGCAAGACGATGACAACACAATGGCATAACAGCTCAATGGGGATAGGAGTGGATGAAGATGAGAAACTAAGGTGGATAGAGGGGCGAAAAGGAGGAACGCAAGAAGACCAAGTGCTTAGCCACGCATGAAAAGGGAAGCAGAGACCACGTGATGTTCCGGCGTACATCCTAGCAACATATGAATCGCTGCATTGTGTTGTTTTTTTTTGCTGCAACTGAGAACACCCTGATGGTCACTTGCTCCTGAAGGATATAGGCAATATTTTGAAGTACTTATGTTCCATCAGGTTGACCCA
The DNA here is from genome assembly GCA_019208055.1 of Stipa capillata. NCBI lineage: Eukaryota > Viridiplantae > Streptophyta > Magnoliopsida > Poales > Poaceae > Stipa > Stipa capillata. The sequence continues at coordinate 99,912 of JAGXJF010003796.1, read as the reverse complement.
TTTATATGTTATGCATTACACATTCTCTCATGCACCACCTATTTGCAACACACGAGAAGCGTGAGTTATTTAGGTGAGAGTACCAATCCACTTTGACCCTTTATTTCTTCATTTGCTAAAATCCATTTTCAACCAAACCTAATTTTATCCCAATCAATCACGTTCACATCTCTGTTACACACACCTTCGAGGGCCACCACCAGCATTCAACTCCTTTTCTCCGCAACTGCTACCACCACTCCCCCCCCCCTCCTTTTCTCCGCGGCTCCCACACGTGTCAGTCCTGTTCTGCGTCACTGCAGATGCACTGCTTCTGCGAGGACCCCCAAATTTCAAAAATTCTAATTTTCCAAGTTTTGTTGAATTTGAGATCTTTTTGAATCCAGAATTAAATCCACCCAAATTCTTTATTGAGCACAGGCACAAAGGACCTAGATTATTCCATACCATGCTAGAGTATAGTAAAGTGAAAATGTGTCCCCAACATTTTTAGAGATGACATTGAGGAAAAGAGAAATTACAACAAAGAACACAGGAACCTCTCAAAACTCCTTCGTCGAGTGTGCTTGATTTCGAAGTGTCTGAAGCTGAGGCTAGTGAGCACAAACCTGCCGAAGGTAGTAAAGGACTCCTATAGTTTTTTTGCCATCCACCAAAGTAGCAGCTCCGTAGGTCTGTTCAACGAACATCGACCTCAACTTCTTCAGGAACTTGGCAAGACGAAGCACCTAACACCGCCGCCTTGTGCACAAGAACACGGCAACCCAAGAAACAAGTCGGCATCACCTTTGCAGACCGCAAATGACGAAACCCACCCAATTTAGAAATCCAAATTAGTTCCAAGGCCAAAATTTCTCAATAAGGTCCAAACTGACCTGCCCCGCCTCATTTCCCAGTCAAGCACAGCCCAGCATCATTCCTTCTTGTAGTCCGTTTTCCATGGAGGAAAGCGTCCATGCTCAAACCTTCCTCCTGCTGAGCCTTCGCTCCTCGCTTCTCTACTCTATGGCTAGAGCGGCGACAGGGGTGATCGCTATGGCCGCCTGTCTCAGCAACAGCCCAACTCCCCGCCCACCTCATCTCGTTGCTCCAGTGAGAGCCGGCAAGGTTTCACCACCCAGATAAACTCCTTGGTGCGTTGCCTACCTGCCCAGCAGCACCATAGAACGCACTTCGACACGAACGCACGCGCCCACTGGTCCGCCACCGCTTTTGGCGCTCCTGTGGCCCGACTATGAAGCCGAGTGATCATGCACACGCCCACATTTTCGCATCCACAGCATTTCACACATGGGCGGACCCAGTGCGTGGTCCGGTGGGCCTTGGACCGCCCAAAAAATTACTAACACATGCAGCCCAGCCCATATAGAAATTAAACCAAAAATAAAAAAGCTAGTTATTTTCATCTCTCTTTTATTTGTATTGTATATTTTTGTAAAATTTAGAACGTATTCGTTAAATTTATGATGTTGTAAGACCTTACTAATCTTTGTATATTATACATTTTGCAATTTTTTTGCAATTTTTTACTTGTAAGTTAGATTGGCGGTCAATTAGGACCGCCCACTAAGTCCACACCACCTCCTAGAGCGAGATCACTGAGATCCTGCATGCACGTAGGCACCAAAACAGCAATTATCCTGGCCAGAACCCCAACGGAGCTCCGCCACCGAGCTCCTCTCCTCCCCTCCATTGGCACCGCTGCCAGCCAAGTCTGGCCATACACACCTTGCTCTCAACCAAAACAGAAAAAGGGATTCCCCATGCTAGTACCTCCCCCCGCACGATCCGCTGCCAGCAGTAGCGGCCGCCGTGGCCAGAATCACCTCCGCCGTCGTTGCTCTCCTCCTGGCTGCAAAGTAGCGAGCTCCAGCTCGTTCTTCAGCAAGCTGCGCTGCTTGCATTGCTGTGGGGCTGCAGCTATGCAATAGAGCATAGTGCGTTTACTAAGCCATATTTGTTCATTGATGCCGACAAAAAATCATTACTGTAAGCCCGACCCGTTAGAGCATCCACAATATTGTTCTGATAGGTGATGCCAAAGGAATCTTTTTATGAGGAATTGGCGCCATACATTACAAGCTAGGGAGTTTACTTAAAAAAAAGTGAAGAACTGATCTTGGTTCGTAAACGGTGCCACGAGTAAAGTATTATTTTCCTCCAACTAGAGATGGCATGTGACCATTTTGCCTTAAGCCATTTCCAGTTTTGAATTACTATAGCAGCAATGAACATCATATTCACATCTAACAGTGAATAATGGAAAAAGGTCCATTCTTCAATCTCGGAGTCTTGCTCAAGTTCGTAATTTAACCTTAAACTCTCAAAATATCTGATTGCAACCTCCAACTCTCGAAATTGTTCAATTTTCAACCCACCCTGGTTTTCCTTGACATGGAAGTGGTTTTCATTGGTGTGGTAGTGGTTTACGTTGACGTGGCAAATGAGTGATAGCCGCTTGGTGCACATGTCATCCTGCATCTAGGATCAAACCCTAGTCAAAATTAGTGTAGCAGTATTTTTGGCTGACATGGCAGATAAATAGCAATGAAATGACAGGTACTTGGCACCCACGTCATCGTGACATCGGGGTAAAACCAGTCAAATGATCAAAAGCACTATCATGTGAGCAAAAAACAGGTGAAAACTAATAGAGCTTGAAAGTTGAACGGTTTTGAGAATTAGAGATTGCAAATTTAAACCATTTTAAAGTTTAAAGTTGAAATGTGAAGTTGAGTAAGAGTTTAAGATTGAAAAGTAAAATTTTTCCTAAATAATCGTTACACTGTACATGTTTATCCATTCATAGCTGCGTGTTTTCTTTAATACATAGAGGTAAAAAGATCGTAAGCTAAACATCTTCCGCAACAAAATTGTGAAAGCAATCAAAACATGCAGCAACTAGAAATCGTGATCCACAACACATGAACTGATTCGTATCTTCACTAAAAGAACATGCAACAGGCCATATGAGGCATCCGGTCGTCCGTGAGGCTGTTTCAGGTGCTGGCGGTGCAGCCGCACTCCGTGCGTCGCTCAGTACAGAGCCTTGCCTTCGAGACGAGCATGAACCAGACCTTGTGAGCCATGACCCACTGCAGCCGACGACCGCCATGACAGCTGGACGCGGTGCAGCAGGCCTGCACCTCGACCGTTCGTGAGCTACGTCGTCGACATCATTGTTCATCGGGAACTCTCCTCCTCCTCTCTTTCCACCGGAAACACCATATCTAGTGCTGCTACGGCCAGCCGTCCGCCAGATCCGCCTCCATGCTTCATTTCGCTAGGAAGAAAGAGATAGAGCTAGGCAGATTATTTCCCGTGGTCACGTGAATGAGCAGAGGTTGACAGGAAGAGCCTGAAAAAGAGAGATTTTTAGTCAGGTGAGAAAAATTGCCGTTTTTAGCCCCTCATCCAATGTTAATTGTAATTTTAGCCTCCTCAAAAAACTAAAGAAAAAAACGACAGTCCGGATAGCTGCCACGTGTCCCTTGTTGCGTTTGGGACCTATGAAACCCACGTATCTCGTCCGGGACCTATGAAACCAACCTATCGCACCCGGAACCCGTGAAACACACCCGTCGCACCCGGGACCCGTGACAGGTGGCTGCCCGCTGCTCGCGGTCCCCCGTCCACGATGGGAAAGCCAAATGTAGCCCCTAAAGAATAACTAATACATTGTTTGGTATTTTGGAGAGAAAATTATCTAGTCTAGTTGGTTTGGAGAGCAAAAGCTTGAGCATGAGGTGCTAGGTTCAATTCCTAGCTTTAGCAAATTTTTATTCCCCGTGGGATGAATATTGGGCCAATCGGGCCATGGGTGGCACCGTTGCGGGCCTTAGGCGCGACAGCTGGGCCGTTGCGGGTGGTGGGCGCGATTGCTGGGCTTCGTGAGCCGGCACCATGACAGGTCACACGTGTCGCTTGTCGGGCCTATCACGGTGTCAAATTTGGCTTTGCACGACCTGGAGAGCTGGTCAGAGGGTACCACATGCTACACCAGTTTTTGCTAAACTAGACAGCTGCTACGGGTCCCACCTTAGTATCCAAGGGGAACCAAACGTGTTAGATGCTCTTCGAAGCCCAACACTGAATACTACTGTTCACCCGACCCAATCCGCTATATCATTCAACCACTCCATTCAACTTGACTCCAATTCCTTTGCACCCACCCCAACCAACCAAATCCTATATATCTTCTTTTGTAGCCTTTCTTCCATAATTTAGCTGTATTTTTTCCTGCTTAGCCTATTTTTGTTTGTTTTCTTTTACACAGAGAGATGAATTGTACGAGCAAGCCACCAGAAGTGAGGTAAAAGGAAACCTAGAAGACGTAGCTCCAAACAAGGACTACACACTGGTAGACAAGTCACATTCGTTGTTCTTGTTGACCCCAAATGCCATTTATGTTCTATAGCTACTTTAATTGCAATTATTTGTGCATTGTTATTTGTTTAAATCAATTAGTCTCGAATGATGAGCAGCTAAATCTTAGCTCGGAAAAGCCCGTCCGATGCCATGAGTCATTTTCACCTTGAAAACCTAGGATAATGATATTGGTGAGCACCCCATTAACAACCGGTTATATTTATCGCTCTTGTTGAACACGCTGTAAAATTGTGCATTGACTCGGTACCATTATGAAAATGTGATCGTTTACTGAAACACATATGAATTAATATATACTCCGTATTCTCTAAGTTTTAGAGAGAGAATATCCAAGAAATTCCCACTTTGCCTTTCTCTCTGTGTTTCGGAAAAAAGATTCACAGCTAGTCAGCGGGGTTTAGGGAGTATATACGTAGTAGTATAGCTGAAAACTCGTTTGGAGCTCGAGCTCCAATGCTCCGGGCCAGTTTTTAATTTTTGGAATTAAGAAACTTCTGAAATTCACACACGTAAATCTGTGAATTTTCATGGACAAACACACAATTTGGCGATATATGCATAAAAAGGAAAATCGGAGCTCTACTATTTTTTTTTGTGTAGGCTACCAATGAAAATAGTTTTCGCCATGTGTCGCAGATCCATATATAGTTTATTCTCACATGTACATGTTGGAAAAAATTCCAGAATTTTTTTACACTTAAAAATGCACCTTTAAAAATATTTGAAATAACGTGCTCACATAATCGAGCTCGGGAGCCAAAATAAACGTTCCTCTACTATAGTCCATTACTCAAGAGTTTTTAATCTATGACGTTGAGTCGTGTGTTAAGCCTTCGTCTTTATGGATTAGATTCACCAGACTACCGGTAATGAGAAATATGTCCTTTATGTCTTATTATGATTGCCTACATTTCATCCTTTCAATAACGTGTGAGTAGTCCGTTAAGTCAGAGAAGATGTATGAAATTGATAGATGGTAAAAATTGTAATTGTGCTTAATTAATTATCGTGGACAGGCTTAGTTTCTTGTGGGATGTTACTTATTCTTACTACGCTTAATGCTTATTATTTAATTATAATGACGATAGAACTATGTTCGTAATGCAAGATAGAACACTTGTCAATCTAGTGAATTGAGCCTGTGAAGGCAACAGCTTGTGGGATCCAAGGGGAGTTAATGCGATACGAGGATCCTTGTATCGCATTAATGTACGTCGCCATGCTATGGTAAGGATCGGATATCGCGCAGAGACTCCGCCAAAATAGGATTGACGACCTTGGGTAGCTCGTCTCGGATCAGAGAAGTTCAGGATGGGATCTCTTCACACCTCAGCATCATCGATGCATACGATCTTTAATTTTATTCTAAACAATTAAAGACATTAAGCTCAAGCAAAATCAACTTGCAAAAGAGAAAACAAAATAATAAATAAATTATTAAAATATAGCCTGCTTTGATGGAATCAACCAAAGTAACGAAAAAAATTAAAAGTCAAAACACCTACAACACCAAGTCCAACTAGTAAAGACCAGACCAAGAACATTCACTCATCAGAACAAATTGCTGTCTTCTATGATGACTCCTTAAAGAAGGAGAGGGCACACGTACGTCAACATTATCGGATCCAACCAGTAAATACCAGATTGAGAATTTTCACCCAAGAGATAGAGGTACCAGTGCACGAGACATCACACACTCTCGTTACCGGATCCAATCATCGAACACATGCCTTCAAGAAGGAGACGATACATGTACATCGTCGTTGTCAGATCCACCAATGAAGACTAGATCAAAGGTTTTCACCTAGGAGAGCATGAACTGATGCTCGAAGACATCCCACTTTCCTCATCACCAGATCCAACTAATGAAGGTCAGATCACTATCCGCAGGCCAAGCCTCCCAGCCCGTAGCCAAAAACCACCAAGATTTCCTTCCACGCTTGTCGCCGTATTGCTCAAGAACGCCGCGCCTTTCCGGACACGTTGCCCTGCCACTTGATGCCGTTGTGCCGCCAAACGCCCACATCACCCTTCGAAGCAATGAGCGGAAGGGAAGCTACGAAACATGACAAGGGAAGAGAGGCCCCACAATGCAGGTGAGCGACCAATGACCATCTTTGAGAGCGACGAGGGGACAAGATGAGACAGGAACTTTTGAGGGGAAATCCTATTTTTGCCTCTTGAGCCTGATCATGTGGGGGCTCAGGAGACAGCCGCATCCTCTTGCTTCATAGAAGTAATTCTACTAACTTATGATATATAAATTACTTTATACCTAATGCCATGAGCCGACATCACAAATGACTAACGCTTAATATTGATACAATGTCATGTATCTATTTGTAATTTTTCTATTTGTTGCTATTGATTTACTTAGCTTTATAAAACATTGACTGTTAACTGTTTTAAATTATAATTATCATCCAAACAATTGTTACATTAATAATCATGATAGTAGTCTAGAGTTGGGAACTTCTGGTGCAAGCACGGCTACATTAGTGATAAATATAGTTTCGGGAAGATCAACTTGGAGAGATACTACCAATCCTAGACACTTGTAGGTAGCATTATGTTGGAAGATATCTAGGACGACTTTAGATCTACTTTGAGGAACCACTACTACAGAAATGTTTATCCCAGACGGTTAAAGGAAACCGTTTGAGATTATACTTATCCGAGACGTTTATTTCGAAAATTTACATGCTAGACGTTTATTTTTTGAAAACCGTCTAGAATTACTAGTTCATCCTAGACGGTTCAAACATTCCAGACGGCTTTTTAATTTTAAACTGTCTGTGATAAATCGGATAAGCTAGACAACTTTTAAACCGAACCGCCTGCAAAGCCCACACAGTAGCACATATAAGTCCCGCACTAAGCCCAGTTCTTCCAACCACTAGTGCCTTCTTCCCGTTTCTGCTTCCGCACCTGGGTGACGCCCTCTAGGCCTGCGCCTTCGCCGCCGCCCACATCGCCGCCCGAGGGACGCGCGTCGCGCAGGTGCCCATGCCAACTGCTCCCTGGCAAGCTGCTTCCCGGCCTCCCTTATCCCGCGGGCTATAAGACCCTGTACAATGCAGGTGCTTAGACAGGTGCCTCAGGAAAAAAAACCCGGTTTTTTTTTGTGAGAGGTGCTTAGACAGGTGCTTAGGAAGGGTGACGGAAGCAAAGTTAAGCACCCGGTGCTAGACTAGTGCTTAGGGTGACACAGGTGACAGGTGCTTCAACCAGTGCCTAGCAAATAGTACTCCAAGAAGCACAAATAATACTCCACACAATGCAGCGCTGCATTGGAGACAACAGGTGATAGAGTAGGTGCTACACGAATATTAAAGCAACTTAAGCACCCATATGAAGCACTCTGCATTGTAAGTCACATATTTTTTTGAGACGTTACGCTACTCTCTCTCTTTAAGCACCGGGCTATAAGCACCCTGCATTGTACATGGCCTAAGCCTCCTCCTCTATTCTCCGTTTTCTTTTCTCCCTCCATTTCTTATCCCCACCGAAAGCTTTTTCACCGCACACCCTAAATCCCGCTGGACCTTACCTTTTCCCCAACACCGGTTCCTTACTGCCGAGCTACACCGGTGGACTACAGGTCGGACCTCCACCCAGTCGTCCTCGGAAGCACCGGTGGAGTTTTCCTCAACAACCCACCGCGGCACCTGAGCTTGACTCCGGGCGCCGTCACCGACATCCGAGCTCCTGAAGCTCATCGGCGCTCCTTCATCACCTCCCCACCTCCGCCGTGTAGCCAACACCTCCCCGCGTCCATCTCTGTCGCCAACCACCCAAGGCTGCCTCCTTCCGAGCCGTCCAATCTTTTCGCTTTCCCCATTTCTTTGATTCATGCGTTCGGACAGAGCATGGCAAAAATGGTTGGGACCGGTGTTACTCAAGTCCAAGTGTGATTAATGCTGAGATCATTAATATTTCGGACAACACTAATGCTACATTAATTAATGACAGATATTAGTATTGGTAACAATTAACATAATACTTAATGAAATTTAGACATAATTATGGTTCCATTAATTGAAGCCAGATGACATTAAACACTTTAATTATTGTATTAATTAGTTAACTTAATGATTAGCTCATTTAATATCATCCGGACACAATTAATACCCTAAGCCCTTAATGATCAGTGAACCAGTTTAATTAAGAAGCAAAGTAAATGCACTGTGGACTACTGTATGAGTATGACAACCCTGGCCCACATGTAAGAATTTAGAGAATTAAAGAAAAGAAAAAAGGAAAAAGGGTAGAGTATGAGGGTAGACCCCATTATCAGTTTGACTGGTCAACCTTAACCAATTGTTGACCACGGGCCCACCTGTCATTAAGTAGGGTTATAAACAACTGCTTATTACAAGTATTTTTTTATTAATTCTTTAATGAAGAAAAGACAAAAAAGAGAACTAAAAGGATTTAAACTCTGAAAATTCATAGAGTATTCAAATCAACTCCAAAATGAGTTGATTCTTTTTCTAAAAATTATCTTTCTAAATATAGCATCCAATGATATAACATGCATTGTTGCTATTGAATTCAAAAATTTTGAGATTAACAAATTCATTTCAAATTTAGGATTTAAATGTTAAGCTTGCAGGAGCCCATTAATCCAAGTAAGCTAAGATTGTTGACATTGCCATGCCACACTTATTTTACTATTGAACTTACTTTTTGTCATGCAATCAACTAATGGTTATTGATGGATTGATATCCACTAGTATGAGTAGGGCTTGGTATTATTTGTCTCTTCATGTCATGAATTGAAAATGACAACTAATTAAACTTGAACCAGAGAGTAAGAGAGATGAGAGGACTAGTGACAGTGACAACATGTAGTTGCAATTGGTGGTTAGCCAATTCCATCAAATAACTGGTGGTTAGCTAGTATCACTCCTCGTGGTTATGGGTTGTTCACTCGATTACCTCCTATTAGCCGCATGTGGATCGTGACCCCATTGCAAGTGATTCCGGATTGGATATTATCTGCGTGAGGCTCTGCAACCCTCATTTGGAGAACCATCGAAACGCTTGTCAGTGAAGCTAAATGATTGACATCTTGTGTAAAATAATTCAATGATTAGTTGGATATTGGGTGGTTAGCCTAATATCATATTTGGCTTGGTCCTAACGGTAGTTGGACAAACATGACATTTTTCACCTTCAAAATTGAATATTGGGTGGTTAGTAATGACACTTGGACAACATTGAATGTTATTACAATTGTGTTATCTCTTCATCATTGCCATGTCAATTATTTCTAATTGTTTATATCCTATGCCATGTTCCTTTTTATCTCACGAGCACTACTAAGTCTTGCGAGTATGTTTGTACTCACTGGTAGTTGTCATGTATGCATTGGAATAGATGATCTCTCTCTCAATGAGTAGAACGATGTTTGAACTGGTTAGCTCCATTAGCGTTATGATCTTTTGGACTGTAAAAGGGTACTTTTGGGTTTGTAAGATACTAGCTGGTATCTTGGACCCCTGAATGTTTTACTTCTGATGTTTACTGCTTTCGTACTTATGAGTTCGAGTCTTTTGTTTGTAATATAAGTATCTGCTTGAAAGTAAGTGGTGTGAATTATCCCTCTTGTAGAGTTGTGTAATGATCTCTGAATTGTTCACCACGTCCCTCCATACACATTGCGTGTATGAGATGAAGTGTATCGGGTGACGGTAGAGTACTGCTATCTGTATGTTTTCCAGTCATAGTAATTATATTAGTTGAGTGGCTTGCTAGCTGATTGCCGGCTAGGCAGATTGTAGATATCTGTGTCAGGCTTTCGAGTGACCCACTAGCTTGAGCTTCGGCCAGCTAGGTTAAGGTGTGGATACGCGTATCAGACTCCTCTAAGTAATTGCTATAATTGTGACATAATACAGGTAGCAAGCCTCTACAGGTGTTTTGGAATTATGTTTGACTCATTGAATAATGTTAGCTTCTGGTCGGCTTGACCCACGGTGATAGATACATACGACGTAAGCGCGTATGATATGTGGGTCCGTTGTCGGGTCACCCAACGGTGATAGATACATACAACGTAAGGGTGTATGGTATGTTGGGTGACTCCTCCATCTTTGACGACCCATTATTCATTAAGTCACCTGCCGCCGACACTCTGTCCAACCCCACCCACCACCGACACTCGCTCCAACCCTACTCGCCGCAGCTGCTCTTTCCAACAATCTCCACCTAGATCCCACCCCTGGATCTCAGATCCCAACCACCACTACTGCTCTCTCCATCCCACCTGCCGCCACCGCTCTCCATCTCACACGTGGCCGCTCTCTCGAATCCTCTCCTCCCACCTCACCTACCACCGCACGCGCAAAGGGGCGAACTTGGTAGAAGTGGGAGAAGGTGGTGTCCTGGTCGAGGAGGCGGCACTCGGAGAGGCCGGGGATGAAGCCTGCAAGGCCCTCGGTTCTTCCGGTCCGGCAGCTGCCACTCATCTTCGGCTACGTCAGGCGATGGCTCGTAGGAGGAGGAGGAGGAGATAGGGGAGGGGAGCAGCTTCCGGGAAGGGACCGAGGCATGCGAGGCTAGTGTAGCGGCTGATGCAGATGACAAGGAGGAGGCAGAGGACGCCATGGACAGGTCAGGTCCTTCTTTTTTCTTCTCCCGCCTACTTGCATTCTTTGCTACTATACCATGGACATGTCAGGTCAGCTCGTATGCTGGTTGGTGGTGGTGGTGCAAGTAGAGGGGAGCAGCTTCTGGACGGTGGCTCCTTGTATGCTGGATGTCCTGAAAGTAAGAGCATGATTCAGCGGATTGCTGCATCACAGGTACATGAAAAATGGTTCACTATATTATTACACTATTGAATTTCAGTGATTAGCAGCAATACATGTGAACTACTTTTCTATTCCCAATTAAATAACTGTACTGATTGATTCATGTAGTACATCATTGGAGTGATCAGATACATTCTCTTATCCTTCTCTTGCACGCATGCCAACCTTTTGTTAATTACTACACTTTTGAGGCTGCATTTCTGAAAAGATTAGAAGATGTACAACACATCTATAACACCCTCCCCACAATTTTTGCTTTCCTACAGAAGTAGAAAAGCTATGATTTAGCTGTACTTTCATGGTTCCGCAATCCCCACTGAAGTCGTTGGTTGTTGTGATTTTCATGTGCCCTGGTATTTTAGCCTTCAGGGCTATAAATGAGTCCAATGGATACTTTACATGGATCGATTATCGATGAGGCCTAATCCATATTCGAAAGGTCTAATAAAGAACTTCACACCAAAAAATAGATATGCTGGATGTCCTAGATGGAGGCAGCGATCCTCCCTTTTCTGATTTGTTCTTTTCACCTTGGTCTTTTTTCTTGCATCATCACATTCTGATAGATGATCCAGTGGATATTTCTCCATGGATGGATTGTTGGCGAGTTGTGGCACATGCTTGTTGAGTATTCATCTGAGGAGAAATGTACGAGGGCCTTTTGACTTGGTTACTTCCAAAGGATAGCGCCAATACCTATCTGGATTACATGTGTGGGTAGCCTAATTTTGTGAGGTTAGCATCTATGTAATTTGCACTACCTGTGTGAATAGCCAACTGGCAAAACATTATTTGGTTAGAGATGAGTTTGTTGCTCATGTTAGAGATGAGTTTGTTGCGTGTGTTCTGTATTGCGTGTATGTGTGTTAGAGATGAGTTGTGATTGATATAAGCCAAATGTAGTGAATTAATGTAATGTTTTAAATGTAAAATGCAATCCCAAACGGTTTAGGGAATATCCTTAATCTCAGATGGTTCTATTATTATAACCTTCTTAGTTAATCGTCAAACCAGACGTCCACGATGAATGTTCACAGATGGTTCAAAAAACCGTCTTGGATTATGATTTAGAACCATCTGAAAACACATTTTCTGTACAATGAACTAATGTAGGAGAAGGGGACCATCGGACAAGCCACCGACAACACGGCAAGCCGTTGCCATGAGTACGATGACAGATGATGTCATGGCTGTATGAGCTCGGCTTCTAAATATGCAAAAGGCCGGCACCACAGAATTTGGAGGATTCTCCTTGTAGCAGGTTGGTAGGAGGAAACTCTACCGGGCGGTGAGATCACCTGTGACGGAGGATGCTACTCAAGTGCCTAAACCATCTACCCGAACTATTGAGCATATATACTATATTTTAGGTGGTATATATATTCTTCTAGACATACTCTTTTTTATGTGTAAATATGAAGATACTTTAAACATATGCTAAAAAAATATAGACTCGCTTCAAATTTTTTCACGTAGTTCGTAATAGGGCATCTTAGAAATAGTATATCAATATAGTACTCAAAGTGATAAAGTAATATATATACTACCATATAGTATATAAGACGTGGGTATAACTACACCCGCTTATAACATGGATTTTATAGATATGTCGTGCATAAGTGTGCATACAAATTGTATCGTGCATATATATCTATATATATAAATATATAGATGTGCTATTTGACAGCATGGTGTAGAATTCATTATTCTATATCCGGTAGTAAAATCGTGTATATAACATCATTAGTCTATATACGGTCATAAAATCATGCATATAAGATCATAAATAGTGCATACACTACATATATGCCTATTACAAGTGGTTCAAAAACCTCAATACATGCGGTTTCCTGAACCGCTTATAGGTAAGGGTATGTGATGACCCCTTGTCATCACAAATGGTTATTAAAACTCTTGCAATGAGTTCATATTACGGGTGGTTCATACAAAGAACCACATGTGATATGGTGATATTTCAGGCAGTTTCGTGCACATAACCGTTTGTAATATAATCTCATCACATGCGGTTTTGTCTTCATAACTACCTATTGTTGGGTTATACAGAACTATTATATTTCTTGTTTATTAGCTAGTCTTAGGATGTGCTAGTCATGCTCTCCAAAACAACATAATAGCAACACATATATATACATTCATTAACAACAAATACAAACACCACATACTCATTCAATTCACAATAAATCATTCATCCGTGAATTGTCAACTTTTGTAGATTTACAAAAATCACTCGCATTTCAAATATAGTACCCTCTAATTACACTCTCTGTAATTACCGAAATAGTATATTTTCTTTTCTGAGTCTTCGGTAATCCAGTTATGAAATCCATTCTAGTTTCCTCCCATTTCTACTCTGGTATCGGCAAAAGTTTTAATTGTCCTGCTGGATTTTGATGTTCTGCCTTCACTCGTTGACATGTATCGCACTAAGATGTAAAATTGGAAATTTCCCTTTTCATCTTATTCCACGTGAATGTACCTTTCAAATCCATATACATTTTTGTGCTTCCCAGATGGATATTATATGGAGTTTGATGAGCTCAGTGTAATACTAATTCTTTGATCTCAACAATATCTAGAACATAAATGTTTCCTCTATACCATAGAGATCCATCTTTTTCTACAGTGAATTCAGATGATTGTCCTTCTGAGATTCTTTTAGTATCTTCCTCAATGCATTTTTCCTCTCGTTGCCAGTTCTTGATATCATCTTGCAGACTTGGTTATACTATCACAGCTACTAGACTCCCTTCTCCTCCTTCACATACTAACTCAATACATGCTTGTCCCAAATCCTCTATGATTTCTTTTGGAATTTCTTCCACTTTCATTTGATGACATATAGCTTTTCTGCTCAGTGCATGTGCTACTACATTAGCCTTGCCCACTGTGTAATTAATAGTTAGATCATAGTCTTTGATAAGTTCAAGCCATCTCCTTTGTCTCATATTTAGCTCCTTCTAGGTGAAGAAGTATTTCATACTCTTGTGATGTATATATGACTGACATTTGGCACCATAGAGATGGTGTCTCCAAAGTTTTTATGCAAAAACTACCACTGTCAATTCCAAATCATGGGTAGGGTAGTTCATTTCATGTGGTCTTAATTGTCATGAAGCATAAGCAATTACATTCTGATCTTGCATTAAGACACTGTTGACATCGATTTTGACATGAACCGACAACTATATAAAAATATAATAATGAATTGATTTTAACGGCTAAACTCCGTCACTATGCAAACATTATAAAATTATCATTAAAATATTAGCCAATAACTCTTGATCAAACATCGCGCTAATAATAAAGATCAGTGCCAGTAAAATGTAGACTCGGATCGTCAACCGAATATCAGAGACGCATAGTCATATGGAGGACATCTCTTCGTGCATTTAAAAGAGAAGCACATGGACCTCGTAGCAACTCAAATATACTTGCTCCTAAGTCATGAGTAAAGAAATTGAAAATAAACCGCATGCATGAGATAATTACGCATCCTTCTAATTATAGAGAATAATTATCATATTAGATCCTGATACTTAGCTAGTTGATTAACCAATTGAAAGTAACCAGCTGGTCCACATGGTAGTCAAAGAAAATCACACCATCTTCACTCACGTTCACTCCATGCATGCAGGTGCTAAACACCTCAGGGATTAATCAAGTTTTAAAAGAAAAGAGATAAGGAGATCATGTCCACGTCACGTCAGCAACGGCTAATTAATCAGGAACAGACCCACGACTCACTCAGCGTTAAATAGTGAGATATGCATATGTGCATGAATTAATTAAGTTCTTTTCTAATCAATAGAATTCAGAAAATGACGTACCACGTTCAAAGAAATGGTGCATGGCATGGATGCCTTGATTGTGTACATGTATGCACAAAATTAGTGCTCTAGGCAGTTAATTAATTAAGCATCGGCAAGACCCAAAATTCAGCCTAAGAACTCTGACCCAAGTAAAGCGGCGTATGGGTGTATGCATGCAAGGAGTTAACCTTCTTTAACTATTTGGTCACGGCCCACATGCCAGCACAAAAGAAATGATGTTAGTCTACACTAGAGCACAGTTCAAAGTATAAATTGTGTGCACGCGTCGTGGGCTGTGAAAAATAACTGGTTAGCACACGTCCGCCCATTAAACGAGAAACGAAAATTTAGAGAAAAGGGAAATTGAGAGGAGGAGTTGCCATAACCACTATGCACGACGTCCCTCGTCCCTTTATAAATAGAGGTGCAGGATCAGATTAGAGGAGGCTGGTTGATAGGGAGGTGAGAACTGTGCTGCTTTCTACTTCATCCAAAACAAAGCATACAATGTGAGAGGAGAGGCTTGAAGAAAAGAGGAGAAGGTTTGGCATCTTCAAGGAGGTGAGATTATGGCTTCCCTCTAGCCCTTGGTTTGGCCATGGCGGTATAAACCAAGGAGTCTTCTTCATCTTTTCTTAGTGTTTTAGCCCTTGGTTCGGCCATCGCAGTACGAACCAAGGAGCCTTGCTATTCTCATTTCTCGCAGCGTTCTTTTGATTTTGTTGTCTCCTTTGATTTGGTCCCGTTAGCGATACAAATCAAGATCAAACGAGTGCTCAAACCCCGTTGCTTGGTTCGGTCCCTATTCATGGATACAAATCAAGGATAAAATGTGTGTGAAGACCCCATGAAATTCTCCTTGGTTTGGTCCTCAAAATGGATACAAAACAAGGTTGGGATGAATAAAGGTCTTGTTCTTGGTTTAGTCTTCAAAATGGATACAAATCAAGATGGTATAAAATATGCACTACAAAGGTAAAGTGCGGCAAAGTTGAGCTTAAAAAAGTATTAAATCACAAATACTATAACACGAGCAATGGAGAACACATAATAATAGTAATCTACTCCTTGTTGGTTACGCTACACGCGAGTGTCACATTAACACTACCAGCATTAGTAGTAATACAAACAAGGAGAAATCCAAACTTCATTTTGGTTACGCTACACATGGGCGCCACACGAGCGCTACGTGATGTTAGTGATAATAGAAATGGAGAGATGTCATATAAAAAAATCATATGCCGCATATAGCATGCATAGGCCAAAAATCATAAACACCATGCTTCGCCAAAACTAGTCTAACTTCATTTCGGTCACGCTACACGCGGGTGTCACATTAGCACCACGATGTGTTGGTAGTAATATAGGTGAATCAAAACTTAATAGAAGTGATTCTTGTCATGTAACGGGCCTTAAGAATCACTAAAACTATATCATAAAGCTTCACTTCGGTTACGCTACTCGCAAACATTATATTAATGTTGCGCGGTGTTAGTAGTAATACGGGTGGAGCAAAACTATGTAAAACATACATTCTGTATCACAAACATGTAATCTTCTGTATCACAAACATGTAACCTTCATGTCGGTTACACATCAGCATCATGTTGCCACGTGCTAAGATATACACTCTAAAGCATAAGCACGATACTACAAAATACCCATGGGTAAATCCAAATCTCCCTAACCAGGTGTTAGTCATCTACGGCGAGAAGATTTTCTTTTACATTTTTCTAATAGTGATATGTTGTAGTCTGTTGTAATAGATATGTTGGAATTCTTAATCAGGGGTTTCTTGTGAGAGATGTAATTAACAGAGTTTTTATATAAATGTAAGAATTCTGGAAATAATGGACTCGCAATACCCGATTTCTTTTGTCATATTTACATTTACGCATTAAATTTTACTTAATTGGTCTCTATGACGTGGACGCGGATTCCCACCCCATTTTCCCGTCATCAGACACATTCCAAGCCTAACTTCGAGGCATCACAATATACCACAAATTCTTTCCACTTTTGGGCAATGTCAACACTGGTGTTGTGGTAAGTCTTCGCTTCAATTCTTCAAAACTTTTCTCACATTCTTGTTGGAACAGACCTAATTTTGGAGCTTTTTTTAAAAAAAAATCTAAAAATGAGGACCCACAAATTTTGTGAATTTTTGTTTCATTAATTAAAGCTTAATTCCAATTTTACAAATTAAACCGGAGTTAATTTAAATTGATTCAACTTGAATTTGATTGGCTTTTCGATTTGGAATATGTCTCCTGGATTTTTCTCAGAATTTTGGAAGTTCGTTTGGTATTTAATCTCACTCTGTTGTTCTTTAATTTTATTTTGGTTTTCTGAGAAAGAAAATCCCTTTTTCTTTCCCTCCTTCCCTCCTTGGCTGCGCCACTGGCGTTTCAGCCGGAATCCCGAGCGCCACTGCCTCTTCTCCTCCCTATGGTGCCTCTTCTCCTCCCCATGGTGCCCCTTCTCCTCCCCCTGATCTTCCTATAAATATCCTCCTCCTTCCCCTCTGTTTTGGCCACTCCCCCACACTTCTTTTCCACGAAATCCTTGCCTCTAAACCTTCCAAACCCTTTGCCTCCCCTTTTTGTTCGTGTGCAGTCTCTAGAAAGCATGCACTGCCTCTGTATTTTTGCAATTCCCGTATCTTCATAAATCTTTTCGAAGATCCCTCCAGTGAGAAGATGCATAACCTTCTCCTCTACCTCTCTGCAAAATTTGGTGAAGATCAAACGGTGAAATCTCTGGCAAAGCTCCAAACACTAACATGCTGTTTGTATCTAGATTTGTTTGCGGGTGCATCAAGATTGGGACAATGTCCTTGCCGCCTCGGACCTCCTTTTGAAGATCTGTTCGGTGAAATCGTGGTCAATAATGTGAAGATCATCTCCACAAAATTGGAAGCAATCCATCGGTCCAATCTCCGGGAAATCCATTTTCTTTGTTTTGCTATTCCGGTCTATGTGTGGCTGTGCGAATGGTACAGCGGCATTATCACCTTCTTTCCCATTGATCTAGTGGGTCTATCAACAATCCCTTCGGTCTCTTTGAGCCTTGGGTTTCTATCAACACCTCTGTAAATTTCTTGTTGATCCATGCAGCCGTTTGTCGGGAATGCATCTGTCTCTGACATGCTATTCGCGGATGTCCAGATTCAGTCTACATCTTGTCTGTCTTGTCCGACCTTTTGCCATTGACTCGTAAGCTTTTGCCAAAGCCCTTTGGTAGGATTGTGCCTCTGTGTGTCTAGTTTCTAATCCAATTGGCAGATCGTGATTTTGTTGAGCGAGCATCGTGCAGCATCCAAAACCCTCTAGTTTTTCTAGAACCGATCTATATCCCGTTCCGATCGCTTTGTGTTGCGAATGTCACCATCACCTGTATTGTTAGTAATATATAATCTTGTGATACCCTATATCATTGTTTTATGTTTATATAATGCTCATGCTTGATTAATATTGCCATGAAATTGTAATTTCTTATGGACATATGAGACTAGAATGGATCCAATTCAAATTTGTTGAATAAGGTGATTTGTTCATGTTATATATTACAAGATTGCATAGCATGGTAGATTTAATCTACAGTGGACATTTGTGTACATCAGCATGCTCGCATGATTTAAGGCTTATATGAATTGTTGATGTAGTTTATATACTAGAAATGGTAGGTGTTGTTATGTTATTGTATAACCAGACTCAATAATGTTTCATATTGTTTTGGTACTGATCTTAAGCCATGGGTCAAGCCAAGTAGGATGTATGAATTTTGAATGCTTAACGTAGCTCTCCTATAGTTCTAGTTTTATTGATGCCTTTGGTACATGTATTTGTATAGTGTCAAAAAAGAGATATTGTTAACCATCATATATGTTTAAGAAACCTAAATATTCATTTGTGGTTAATATCTATAGTATACCACGTTGCTCATGTCAAATTATCATGATAGGGTTTATTACTAAATCGGTGGTGCAGACTAGCGTGCTAGATTATGTCATGTTTATTCTGTTGTTTAAATCTCATGCTTTAGTGGTTACGTGATATCGCTTGATCATGTGTGCTAGTAGATTAGATTTATATATGATCTGAACTTAGCTTAATTTGATTTAATTAGTATGCTTAGGAGAAGGCCTACTCTTTGGTAGCATGTGTGGTGTACATGATGGAATATAGTTCTATAGTTCTCATATATTCTAACTATTATGTGAACAATAATATTAGTGTGATAAGCTAAAATTACCCTTTGGTTTGCTATTACATGTTAACTAGTGATGCTAAGTCACCATGCTATTGTTCATCTTTTATGAATTAGCCATTGTGAGTTATCACATTTTCATGTGTATTAGTATGTGTAGGAATCCCTCTGTTAAATTTCATAACTTTTGGAACTGTGTAGATTCTCCTAGAATTAAAATGAGCACTGTTTTAATTATTTAAAATAGGAACTATAAAACTAATTTTTGTATAAGGTAGATACACTCCAGTACTATTTTATAGTGGTAATTGCAACCTTTTAGCACATGTGTTTTAGTGTAGCATAAATCACATGTTGCTCTAGGCTTGTTTTAAATGTCTATTGTTTACTATTTTAACTATAATTTTATCTCTATTATTAGCTTGTTGTAATTAAATTTCAGAGAGTAATTTTTGATTTATTGACCTCTATGATTAGTTTAATTTAATTTAATTAGCATGCGTACGTGGTACTTATGCTTAATATACATGTTGCATATGCCAAAAGTGTGTAATTATATGGTTCCAATACATGGTTAATTATTTTGTGAGCAATATTATAATGGTCACTAGATGATGATAACCTCTGAAATGTTAATCACATGATCACTAGTTAAGCTAGAATATGCCATGTTCATTTCTATTAATAATGTCTCACAATCTAGTTGCTATGTGCCATCACCTTCTCATGTATACTAATTATGATAGGTTATGCCAAGCTTGTTTCTATTTAAGTATACATATCTCAGAAACTAGTCATTATGTGCTATTGTATTTTGGTGTATACTAGTAGTTAGGCTTCTGATGGTTTTAGCATGTAATGTTACTGTTTTTGAATAAGAGTATATTAGCTATGCTTGTGACCTGAAATACTATAATATTACATGTATATACGGTTATGGCCTTGTCTTAGAAAGATGTATATTAAGTATTCTTTAGAGCTAGACCTTATTCCGATCTTCGTCGTGATGACGCCTTCGTGTCATCGTTCCATTCCACCCACATCTTTCCTTTGTCGTTTCCTCTCTCTCTCTCTCTCTCTCTCTCTCTCTTGTTGCACTCTAGAATGTTTTATCGGAGTTATATTTATTGCTTTGCTCTCGTTGCGTTACGATGATAGGGAGTGAAGAGACCAATGTAGCTTCAAGTATAGGAGAAAATGGAGGAACACTACCACGGAGGCATGCCCCCTCTTTTTTGATCACATTTGATCCTATATTTCTGAAAGTCATTATATTTTGTTGTTTACAAACATGCATGTTGTTTTATTCTAGTAGCTAGCGTGTCAATTGAAACACCATTACCTTTCTGCTTGTCACCTGGTTACTTGATATCCTAAGTAGAATATTATGTTTTAATTCCTGAATAGAGTTGAGAAATGCTTAGCCATGCTTAATCATATCCTTAGAATGTATTGAATTGCCTCCCTGGAGGAATGAACTTTGGATCAATGATCCTTGTTGAAACTTATTTGTTGAGCTCGCTGAGTTGGGCCGGATGCCCAATGTTTCCCTCTCTCTATTCTTCCTATTCTACTCTAGATGAAACTTACCATCTAAAAGTTGCGGGCAACAGCTGGATCATGAGTTGAAGAAGCAATGGTCGTTCTTCATGAGATAAAGAAACCATTAGTCATCCGTATCGAATAAGGCTAAAGTCTTGAACCCGAGAATTGTGAAAACAGTACAACCACATGCTATATGGGCACTGATTTGGTCAAGTAGGTTAGTCAGCCTTTAGTGTCGATGTTGCCGTACCGCAGAAGGTGTGGACGTAGCTACGAGGACCCTTGGCACAAATGAGGGGACCGGAGGGTGGGGACATACTCTCAACTCCGGGCTAGACCCGGCGGGCATGTCACATTAGAGGGGGATCTAGCTAAAAGACCTCGTCACGGTTACCCTGCCGACACACCGATGGGCTTGTACAAGCCTGCGCAGCTTGGCATAAGGGGATGATTGTGTCATGTGGGTAAAGTGTACAAACTCTGCAGAGTGTTAAACTAACTAATTAGCCGTGTCCACGGTTATGGACATCACATGACTCATTCTTGATGAAAAGGACATGCTCCTCTCCCTCTTGCTATTTCCCTCCACCCCTTTGCTGATGGAACCTATGGACGAGCTAAAGTAAGAGTTCCTTGCTCGAATGTGTCGGTCGTTGACCACACATGATGAAAAATACCCTTGTTATTAAAAACTAATGTATGTCAAAATGATGCCTTCGAATCTACCCTAATATTTCAACTAAAACTGCTTTTCTGCAAAAAGAGCCATAAAGCCTTCTTTTGAAGCCTCATGTACACTGGTTTAGGTGTTTCCCTACAAGGGGGGACGATGAGTTCGTGAAGTACTCATCGAGCATGTTTTGTTGTGGTGGTGTGCAGAGGATTGTGTTGAAGAGGGTGTCGATGAAGATTACGTCTATGATGATCCTGAAGAATAGGTTGCGTGGCCTCCGTCAACTGCATGTGGCACGAATGGAGCTGCTCCATCTTTCAATTCCGTTGTTTCCTCTGATTGTATTAATGTCGCAAGACATGGTAAGCCGGGTGGCTTATTGTATTCAAACCGTTGTATTTTTTTTAAAAGTGTCATGCAATGGTATACATTTCACCTCTGTTCGTTAGCTTGATCCTGGGCTGACGAGGATGTACACAGGGGGGGTCTGGTAGTTGAAATTGGACTCCCACACTTGTATCCATTCAAATTTGATATCTTTCCTTAATAACTTAGTCATAGGTCCAAACTTTTTTGAGAATCCTTCAGTGAATCTCCAACAATATCCGGTCATTCCCAGAAAACTTCAAACTTCTAGGATAGATTCTACCTTCTTTGGATCAACCGCTACGCAATCCTTTGTAATGACATGACCCAAAAATGAAACTTGGTGCAGCAAAAATTCTCATATACCAAACTTGGCATATAATTGATGCTCTCTTAATGTTTGCATAGCTGTATATAGGTGTTGGGCATGCTCTTCATTGTTTTGAGAATATATCAAAATGTCATCAATGAACACTATCACAAACTTATCGAGGTATCTCATGAATATTTTGTTCATCAGATTCATGAATATTGCTAGTTCATTCGTCAACCTGAATTGTACCATGAGGTATTCGTGATGACCATAACGAGACACAAATATGGTCCTTGAAGTATTTTTGGCTTTAATTTTGATCTGATGGTATCTGGATCTTAAGTCGATCTTAGAGACGACTCTTGCGCCCTTTACTTCATCAAACATATCATCAATTCGTGGTAATGGATACTTATTCTTGATAGTGACAATGTTAAGGTTCCGGTAATCCACACACATGTCGATCCCTCCATCCTTCTTGTCCACAAAAATAACTGTTGCTCCCTATGGTGACACACTTTCTCTGATGGAGCCTTTCCCAATAACTCATCTAACTATGACCTTAATTCCACTAACTCTTCTGGTCCCATCCTATAGGGTCTCTGTGTGATTGGAGTAGTATCTAGTGCCAAATCAATGGTGAATTCCACTTCTCTATCTGGTGGCATACCCGCCATTCTTCTAGAAATATATTTGGGAATTCTTGAACTACTGGAATCCATCCCAAACTCTATCCTTCTAAGGAGTTCAACTCAAACCCTAAACTAACCTTGGGACATCGATTTCCATGAAACACTTCATATTTACCTTTCCATGTCTCAAGTGCTATGGTTTTGTTGGTATAATCAGTCTTAGCCTTATAATGGGCTAACGAATCCATACCAAAGATGGCATCTAATCCTTTTAACGGAATGATCAACACATCTGCAAATAATGCTAATCCATTTATATATATAACCAAGCCTATAAAAATTCAGCTAACATCTATCCTACCCCCAGGTGATTGAATATGCATTGGTTTTGAAAAATGTTGAGTACTCAAAGGTATCTTGCTCATAAGCTCTTCAGATATGAAGGAATGCGTTGATCCGGAATAAAATAATACTATGCCAGTGTGATTAGAGATGGGTAGTGTACTGATTATAACATCATTGGTGCACCCCCTTGTTCTGCACTAACATAGTAAGCCAGCTGAACGGCTTCCCACGTCCCTTGCCTTGATGGTTCCTTGTCCCCTAGTTGAAATTCCTCTCTTGTGGTACTAGGGCTGGTGCTATTGGATGCCGGTTGCCCTGTTGTGATTGTCATGACAAAAATGGGGTGGGACATTGATTCCTCATGTGCCCTGGTTGACCACATCCAAAGAAAATTATCCTCGGCCTCCTATAATTTCTTGTGGGGTGATTATTCCCACAATTGGCATACTTGTTTGGAGTAGTTGATTGTGTAGGTGCTCGGGAGGGTGTCTTTGCTCTGTATGGAGCTATTGCATGGTATGATGCTGGTGCACGAAAAGGTGTTCGGTGTTGCCAGCCTGATTCTTGATTGAAAGGTCCCAACTGTTCGTGGTTAAGGTATTTGAAACTAGTGTGGTTCCATTTTGGCTTTCTTCCTCATGTCTTCCTATACCTCACGGTGATAGCATGATCAACCAAGTCCTATAATTCCACTGCACGAACTAGTTTGACCTGCAACTTCAGTAATGGTCCTAGACCATCCATAAGTTTCTTCTATCACTTGGGCTCAATATCCACCTCTTCTTTTGCATAACATGAAAGACGATTGAATTCATGAACATATCGGACCATAAACTAATTTCCCTGGACCAAGTTCTAAAATTCCTTTGTCTTGTTCTCAATGATACTAGATGGAACATGTGCTTCACGAAAATTCTGCTTAAAAAAAATCTCATGTAATGACACGGACAGTAGGCTGTACTGCCTTGAAGTTTTCCCACCAGGCAGTTGTAGGACCTATCACTGGTGAGTAGCATAATAGACTTTTACTTCATCATTACAACCTACTATTCACGGTTTTCTCTCTGGTTTAATAACCAAGTATCTGCTTCCGTGTGTTCCACAGCTGTGGAGAAAGTCAAGGGTATCGTATCAGCTTCCTCTTTTGCCTTTGCTTCAGCCTCCATCCTAGCCTACCCTTCTACCTCTTTCCTACAATTTTCCTCACTGGCTACCTCCATTTCCTAAGTTGTGACATAAAGAGAAAACTCAATAATAAATTCTACATGTTGTATACTAAGTTTAAACTTCATGTTCACATATAAGCAACAAAAATTTCCATAAAAAGAAAGTCAGAATTAAAATATACATGTATTATACAATATTTAACTTGTACATGGAGATACGTGTACATGGTTACAAAACATACCGTTAAATAGTACACACTATTATAGTTTTCTCAATACATTAAGTTAAACACCTATACTGATAGAAGAGTAGTACAACCCTTTATACATGGCCTATACATTTCTACAACTCTATTCATGCTAGTTTCTGCCTCGACCTCAAGATCTTCCTAAAGTTCCCTTACTCAGTCGTTGACTCTGATGAAGTGGTTTGGGTTCTATACTCGACCAGCCTGTCCCCGTGGGATAATAATCACTATCAGAAGTATCGGTTAATGTTAGGTCAACTTTCTAAAAATAGGCATCCCAAAGGTCATTATTATAGCTGCCACAAGATCCTTCAGGACCATCAGAGCTAATGGTGATAGGGTTTGAAAACCTGACATAGTATGGCTCATACGACTCTACAGAATAGTCTAAAGGCTCTACTTCTAAACTAAGTGCTATTGGATTCACAAGTCCACCATAGCAAAAATCATCATCTTGTCCAAAATTTTCCATTGAAGAATTTTCTTCCGTCTATCGGAAGAATGCTAGAGTAGGTGGTGGCACTAAAGAATCTACTTGGGATACTAAATTCTTCCACCCAAGGTATAATTCATGTACTCTATTAGGGTCATAACTCCTAGCTATGTGCACCCCAAGCTCTCATTCTAAGGACCTAATGGTTCCTAAAAGGGCATTTGCTACTTCTACACTCTTCCTAATATAGCGGAAAGTGTCTTCCTTACTTTCTTTAAGAGAGGTTAGGTAAGTAGTTTCTAGCTCGTTGGATTCTGCGTCGAATGGTATTGCCATAGAACCAGTACCTTGCAGATCCGCAGCCCGTACTAATGCACCAACCTTGGCGAAGTGCTAGAACTTAGTATAGTCTTCAGGCTCAGTTGAAATCCTTCTTCTTCAGGAGTTGCCTCCTCCTCCTCACTGTCTTGGCCTTCTCCTCCTAGCTGATCCTAGCCTTCTCCTCCTATTGCTCTCTTTCTCTTGTTACTACAGTGGTCGGTACTGGTACTATGAGATGTGGTCTATGTGCTACGAGCTGGACTTTTGGGCTCTATTTATAGCTTCCTCAGCTCCTCTAGTGAAAGTGCATCCAGTCCCAAGGAGTGTGGGAGGATGATTATCTAGCCCCAAGGTTTGGTTTTGATGGTTAATGGCAACCCTCACCTGTATCTAACGTTTACAATGAGTGTGAACAGGAGTTTAGATGAAACAGGTGATCGATCAAGACAACATCTGAGTGATGATGAGGCCTAAAAAGAGCAAGGAACCGTGAAGGTCAGAAGGGCTAGCTGAGCTAGTCTCCTGAGGCTCAGTTGCGAGGAAGCCGAGACTATGCTCGAGGGCAAGCGAGGTGATGGTGGCTTGATGGAGTTCAAGGACCGTGACTGCAAGCTGGATAATACCTGGAGGAGCTAGGAAGCTGGTGGATCTATGTCAAGGGGTTCGCTGTGCGTCTTCAAGGGCTGTCGTCTTCAGATTGTTAGCTTGGAACCAGTGCCAAGGTTCTGAGCGAGCTGGTCAGTGGCAGTGGTGAGTCCACTGTCTTCCTGAATCAGTTTTAGGCTTGTAGTGAGCCGGCCAGAGTTGTGCTCAGGTGTTGCCTGAGACAACCGAGTCCACCTGAGTTTGGTATCTGAGACTCAGGTGGGTAGCTCAGCCGTGGCTAGTAGGTTACCTAGTGTATGTTAGCTGAGTCTCAGATAGGTGTGTCTGGTGGCTCTTTGTCTGACGTGGCATGAGGGTAACGGCTAGCTGCCAGGGACCCTATAAATAGGGAACCTGGGGAGGTTTCGACCTCAACCTTTACCTCTATCATAGAAAGCACCCTGCTGTCGGAAGAAAGAGCTCTTAGTCTCCAAGAGAGTGTTGCCTGCGTGCATCTATAGTGAGAAAGAGTTGCTTTGCATCCTGAGTGCTTCAGAACTGAGAGAGTTCGTGGTACTGGTTCCTCCAAGAGTCAAAAAGAGCTCTTGGAGTTTATCTGCTCCAAGACCGGGAAGTTGGAGCCGTTGGTGAGCAAGCCAAGTCTTGTGTGGCTGCCTCCAAGCGTTGTGAAGGCAATTTGGGTCTGCCTGTCTCGCTGCGGTGAGATCAAAAGGATTCCACACAAGATAAGTGAACGAGGAAAGAGCACGATTCAGTGCCGGCTGTGAAAGCAGCTTCCTCAACAGAGACGTACCACTTGCTTAAGTGAGAATTTCGGTAAAACAAACCCTTGTGTCTTCTTGCATATTTGTTTGGTTTGTGTTCACTTGTGCTGTCATACATTGTTCATTGTGTTCACTTGTGCTGATATTCATTGTTCACTCACTGATGCACACAACTGAGTTTCCCACCTGAGACTCAGTTGACACTTAGAACAAGTTGTCTCCTTTACTTTTTGTCTATCTGTTGCACCCAGCTGAGTCACTCACCTGAGACTCAGTTGGCACATAAGTGTCTCTGCTCTGTACTGATTGCATTTATCTGCGTTATCCATCTGAGAGTCAGTTGCCTGACTCAGTTGCTTAGGATTGGCCCATTTTCTTTAAGTAAAGCCAATTAGGTTTTAATTTTATAGAGCCGACCTATTCACCCCCCCCCCTCTAGTCGACTCCTGAGATTCTTTCATCTAGCACATAGGTTATTATTAGTAGGGGCTTGACACGTAAATGGTGACTCTTTTGTTGGGGTTAGTGAGTAAGCTGGTTGCAGGGCATTCCTTGGTGGATCCTTATCTGTTCTTAAGTTGAGGTGGCAGTGCTACTGACCAGTAGCTTATTGTGTTAATTGGCCTTGCATCTGGTCATTCTATTTATTCTTGTTGCTCGAACTGATTGTCTTTATACAGTTTGTTGTCTATTGTTATATGACAGAGTTGGTTGAAAATATTTCAAATTTTCTAAGCATTTTGGGTCTTACATCAACTGGATTAACATATGAAAGCTTATCTTAATTAAATTAATCAGGGTTCCCTAATTGGAGATTAGTCTACATTAAGTTAGCTTTTGGAATCAGACATGTTTCCTTGGTTGCCTAACTGCTGGCTTATATATATCATGATGCCTTGTGGTTGGTTTCCTAATCTTGGATGCCTTCTCTATGTGTTGCCATCTAAAAGAAATTTGATTCTATAAATTAGCTTTTAATTGTATTGAGGCCAAAACTAGTTCTTTGGTTTCACAAGATTAATCTCCTAAACAAATTGTATTCCCAAAAGGGGATGCAAACATTTTAATCACTAATCAAATCTTTTTGTTTTGTTGGAGCTCCTCTATACATGCGCGTAGGTTAAGTGAAAGCAAAAGAGAAGATGAAGAAAGAAGAGGTTGATTAGTATAGTTTTAGTACTATAGGGTTTTATTATTGTAATATTTCCATAATTCCTTATTGTAAAACCTTTTCTGTAGCTTTACCCCTTTGTAACATTATTATCTTGTATTAGGCATTCCTTCATTGTAACCCCTTTTGTAAAAATTCAGAATTTCTTGAAATACTAATTTACTCTCTAATTGTAATATTGTTTGGCATGTGTATGGTGATTCAATTATTGATACATTGTTTTGGACATTTGTGCATTGTAATTAAGAAACTCTTGTAATATTTTTTATGCTTTAATCCTAAGTTTTTATGCTTTAATCCTAAGATTGTTTGACATATATGTGAATATTTAACTTTGATATATATATATATATATATATAGGAAAATTCTTATATGTTGATCTTTACTTATCCATATATTGTCGAACTATTTATTTAACATTAATATCACAATATTTAAAACTTTTGATTTTATATTCATTTTTTTCAGTTTACCCCATATTTCATGCATGTATGCAACTAATACACAACACAACTCCTAAATCCCTTCTCTCAAGCGTTAGTGATTTACGGGTTCTCACGGGCTAACACTGTGATGGAGGTATCGTGCCCCCTGTCTCGTTGCCCTTCACCACGGCAGCACCCAGATCCAGTATGGCGAGGGCAACAACGCCCAGATCCCGCAGCGGCGAGGGCAGCGACGCCTGGATCCCATTATTGCATCCACCTGCGCCATCATCGCCCTGGCCTGCGCCGAATCTGGGAGGAGGAGGTCACCGCCGGTCTGCTGCCTGACGCCTCCGTGCTCACGGCGGCGGGGTCCTTGCAATCGTTCGTGTCGTCGTGTACCACTCGTCGTAGATATAACACCGAAGGCAGAGGGAAGGAGCACGTGGGGCTCGATGGGGCTCCGCAGGGCGACTAAGGAGGAGGAGGTCACTAGCGACTAGGCGGCGGCGCGCACTAGAAGGATGAATCGGGACTTAGGCGTAGGGGGTTGGAACTTAGGCACGCGGAGTTAGCTAGGTTAGGTGAATGGGTTATATACCAGAGATCTTGTTGGGCCTGATGGGTGGCCCAATTTACAGATAAAAAAACCACCTATGATACATCAGAGGTTGTTTTTTGCTAAAAACCCATCTGTGATGACCTATTTATCACCCAGGGTTTTTGAAAAGCCCCGCATGTGATGTGTAT
Source organism: Stipa capillata (assembly GCA_019208055.1). NCBI lineage: Eukaryota > Viridiplantae > Streptophyta > Magnoliopsida > Poales > Poaceae > Stipa > Stipa capillata. The sequence continues at coordinate 70,907 of JAGXJF010003796.1, read as the reverse complement.
TTTCATTAAAACCATCCATGATAACTCTAATCACATATGTTTTTGAGTGAACCCCCTCTGATTAGGGGTCTCATATGATCTTTTTTGTAGTACTGATACAAGATTGTAATTTAATTAAAGTGGTGGTAGATAGTAAATTATGTACTAGATGTCATAAATGTCAGATCATAAATTGTTGCAGAAAGTATCATAAATTCCTATATAAAATGTCATAAAATTGGAGGGCGTAGAATAAAGCTATTCTACACGTAAGTAGAATAGTGCAACTGTATAAAACCAGGGGGCATAGAATAGCGCAGCTGTATATATATATTTTTACATTGGTCAAGCGAATATGGTATGACTAATTAGAACTCTTTAAAAAATATTTTATAATTATTTAATACAAATATATTCATATTCAAATTAACAGCAAAAGTTACAAGTTGGGGCCATGTTGGTGTCCAAAAAAATAACTGGCAGGATCAATCACACCTTATATACACCATTCAAACTACGAAATGAACACAGAAATATCACAATAACAAATTGAACACGTAAAATAAATTAGCGGTACAGGCAGTAGCTCATGAATCGTATATATGTACCGTAGTGCTCAGACAGTTTAATTCAACATTACACCACAACCAAATAATCGACCATTTCACAATGCATAGTTCGTATGCCCCCCAAATCAATCACGGCGTAAATCCATCTGCAGAGCGTGCTCACTTGAACTGCAAACTGCTTGCAAATGTTTGTCCAAACTTCCATCCACTTGGCACAATGTTGTTGAACACAAGCGTCTGTCCATTAGAGTTGGTCAACCTAAAAGAGAGCATTTTGCCGGTAAGATTCGCCAGGGAATGCCAGTTCGCACCCCAGTTACGTGCACATGGCGCCCAATCATTTGAATCGGAGGTCTTGACGTCCATCGACCTGATTGAGCCGGCGGCTGCAACGTTCGTCACAAGCACAAGATTGAAATAGTCATGGCCGTTGATCTTGAACCGCACGCCTCCTCGCTTCACACATGGAACCCTACAAAGATATGACGTTCTTTCCACTTTGAGCTATTTTTACTTAGAAAATCACCAAATTGATGATAAGTGTGCGTACCTCTGGTACATGACCGGAATGATGCCGCCCTTATAGACGCCAATCTTCTCCCAAGCCGGCTGCGCCATATCGAAGTGTGGGCGTGGCGGGTTGCACCAGCCACCGTTATTATTTGGGAGGGCGTAGTTGGGTGGGCAGAGATTCGTGGCCGTGATGGTCACCGTCACGCCGGGCTTGCACCACCTCGGGTCCGCCAATTTGCGGTCGCACGCGATCTTGTAGCACTGCCCGCACGCCGCGCCGTCGTTGAACAGCACCGTGCTTAGGGCCGCCGTCCGTGTGCCGTACCCCGTCGAGTACAGGTTGCCGTACCCGCACGCGCCTCCTGCGGTCGACACACACATGCATTAGAAAATGTCACAACAATCTGCATTTTGGTGTGTGCACCACATGATGTACAGATCAATTTGCGCATAAGTTTGTAATAAGGTTTTACCCATGACCCTTCGGTTTCAGAAATGAAATCGGGAGCATTGCTCCTTCTAAAAAAAAAGGTTTTTACCCATGGTGCCGGAGGCATCAGCGCCACCATAGAACGTCGCGTGCGCCCTCAGCCATTTGATCGGTGCCTGGGGCGACGCCCCGGCCACGGCCAACGCAGTACAGCCGACTGTGAGCAACACCACTGCAATAACTTGAGATGGAGCCGGCGCCATAACCGTCGTTGGATGGCCTTGAAAATTTGACGAACTTTAGCTGACCCGAAATTAATTAAGCTAGAGCTGATGCTGCGCGCTTACTTAATTATGTGTTTGTTCCTTTGTCTCTGTGGATTTGCTTCTGCTGGCTGTGTGATGATATTGTTCGTACGTATAGCCATCTACATATATAGCCTTTAGTTAGTTGCGATGGCCTCGTATGTGGAGGATTGAGCAAGGAATGAAGCAGCTAGCGTCACTACCAGAATCTGTAATTGTACCGAGTGCCTGAGAGTTTTCCGAGTGTTTTAGGTCGGGCACTCGGGAAACTTTGATATTTTCCGAGTGTTAGAGCGTAGCACTCGGCAAAGACGAAAACACACGGTAGATATTACTACTTTCCCGAGTGTTTTCCTCACGACACTCGGTAGACACTGTAACACTCGGTAGATTACGACCGCGGGCCGATTTAAGCGGAGCCGTAAACGGAGTTCGACATTTTACCGAGTGTTTTTGTCTGTGGCACTCGGGAAACATTATACACTCGGGAAAATTTCCATTCGCCGCTCTATATTTTGGGCCAAAAAAGCCGCGCGCGAGGGAATATCTGGCCTGGCGCCGCGCGGGAATCCCCTGAGTCCGCTGCCGCCTGAGTCTCTCTGTCCCCCAACTTGCTTCGTCTCGACTCCACCTGGCCATTTTCCCTCGCCCAATCTCCGCCCGCGTCAAACCCTAGTAGGGGCCCGAGTGACCACCCACGCCCCCCGCGTCTCCTCAGATCCAATGGGCGCGGCGCCGTCGACGCCGAGGCTGGGCGAGGCGGGCGCGGCGCCGCCGGGGGCGGCGGAGCAGATGTTCGCGGCGCTGGTCGGCGACAGGGCCTACCCCATCTCCTCCGAGTTCTGGAGGCAGCTGCTCGAGCTGCCCCTCACCCTGCAGTGGCTGCGCGAGCGCGTGCTGCAGGCTTGCCACGCGTTCGGTGAGGACGACTCGAGATCCGCGCGCGCCTGCGGTTGCTCTGATCGCTTCCTTTTTGCCCCCTTTTGCTGTGGCTTCGGATGATGATTATTTTTTTTCTTTCGTGGGTTTTGATCCGTGTGGGCAATGCGGATCATGTGAGTCCTGTCTGTGCGGTTGTGGGTTGCACTGCGTTGGGTTTATGTAGTGCTTTGAGGTGAAAGGGCTTGATTGGTGTGGTATTTTCCGGCATTTTGCTGCGTTTATTGTGTGTTGAGATGTCTCTGGTGTTGATTTTCGTCGATTGCAAGCTGCATTGTGTGCTTAGGATGGGAATTTTGGGGGTGTTTAGTTGGCGTTCTGGCGAATTTGATGGGGTGCTTCGTGGAATCGACAAGGCATACATTTGTAGGGGCTTCCAATCAAGATTGACTGAGCTTACTGTGTTGCAAAATATGCAATGTTGGTAATTATGAGAGTTCCTGTGCGCCTGGGTTTGTTTTAGTGGAGTACTGGAGTACTTTGGTGAACAAGAGAGAAAAACCGCAGTTTACTTTTTTTTCAATAAGCAAGAGCAAACTGTGGATTATTTTCCTGATTTTCTTTTTGGTGGGTGAACATGCAAATGAATTGGTGGGTGATCATGAACCAGTTAACATCAATCGATGCTTTGGTTGTTCATGTGTTTCTGGCTTAACTGTGTCCTTTCACTCGAAGTTTATATTTTTTTGCACAAATCATCTAGGTATACTGAGCGATAGTTTTGTTCTAGATTTACATATGACTTGCATTGCATGGATAACAATCAACCTGATTTGGCTGATTTATTCCTTCATTTTGTTAGTGTAGATGTAAGGTACCTCGATGGATGACTTTTATCTATTTAGGTTTCCTTTCTTAAATATTCTTTTTTCTCATTTGCATCTCACTGTTTTATTATGTTCGACATGAAGTCCGGAGTCATGCTACCTACATCATGAGCTTCTAAACTTGATGCTAGTTCTTATGTCGACTCAGTTATGTTCTGGACCGTATCCAGAAGCAAAAGATCTGCATCCTTTCATTGATGCAGCTATGGTTCAGGTAAAAGTGAAATCTGCTGATGATATATGCTGGTTTATTTACAGATATTGAGCTAAATTTCTAATGTGTTTCCATGCAACATGTTTCTTCTGCAGGACAGTCCCATAGTGGCCTCTGTAGTTCAAAGTTGCTACTAAATTTTGTAACACGACCACAAATTCCTTTAAATGTTTCGCACCCTGTTTTCTCTCATGATGGTGGGCCTGGTGTTCTGCAACGAGTTGGATCAGCAGCTGGTACTGGAGATTTGTTTCTTTAGCATCAACTACTTCTAACTTACTGCATTATCTTCATGATTTACGTTATGTCAATGCCCTGAACAATTTTTTTTATCTTCTAGATTTAGCTTTTGTTTAGAATATATGCATATTTTTGTACTTCTCATGATTATTTTAATTGATATTCCTCCTATGGTCTATGAGAATTATCTTGCACACTTGTTTTTAAGTTGCAACAGTGTGCTGGTTAAAAATCTGAGGTCTTATTTCATGTTAGATGATGCTAGAACATTTTATAGCCTTTTTATGACTAATTGATTGTTGCCAAAAATCTTAGTATCGTACACAGGAAGTTGTCATATACACTTTAACCATCCTTTTGTTCCCTACTAAGAAAATGCTTGAATTATGGAAAGTCTGTAACCTATTTATTGGTTTTGCAGCCAATTTTGTACTACTGACATATTATACTTTCAACTACCTTGTAAGTGCAAGTGCTGAAGGTGGAACAAGTCAATTGGCAAACAACAGTTTACTTCTTCTGCTTATTCTGATCCACTACCGGAAGTGCATTTCAATGAATGAGTCCATTCCAACAAACAATATCTACGTGAGTGATTCAAGTAGATATAGCCTGTCTTCTATTCTTTGTAGCTGTGAATTGATAGTAGCCAATCAGAGGTTAATCTCGTACCTAGACATGTGGCTGCGAACCTTTTGGACCTGAAGGCTTTGGGAAGTTGCGTATTTTGTGAACTGCATCTTGGATTGTGGAACCTGGTTTTATTTGTGAACATTTGCATCTGATTAGCTTGTAGTTTGTGGTATATGTGAGAATGTTACTAGTTGGACTGAACATATATGTGCAGAATTTGTTACAAATTTTTGTGAATTATTGGAATACCATGCTAGGCTAAAATTGCTGTGAAAATGAGCCCTAATTCTAGCTCTTTTGGTTGTGCTAAAATTGCTGAGAACTGGGCTGGTCCAGCTGCGGTAATTGGTTGGTCCAGCAACTAATCTTTCCCGAGTGTTGTCTAAAAGTCACTCGGGACAACCAGCACACGTGGCACAGCTCGAATGGAGGAAAATAAAACTATCCCGAGTGTTTGACACTCGGTACACCTATCGCTGCCGTTTGGACTAACGGCTGCTAGAGTTATTTCACCGAGTGTCGATTCTTTCCCGAGTGTCAACGTAGCACACGGGAAAGTTTACTTTTCCCGAAGGTTGTACGATAGACACTCGGGAAAGCATTATTTCCCGACTTTAAGGTGCCGAGTGCACTTCCCCGAGTGTCAGCCTTTGGGACAGATTTTCCCGAGTGTTTTTCTATGTTCCCCGAGTGTTTCTAGCATTCGGGAAAATAACAAATTCTGGTAGTGCGTGGACATATGCATGGCCGTGCAGCCGCACGTACATGGCTTACGGGCTAATCCAAAGATTATATGTACGCGCAGACACGTACGGGCCAAACTTATATTCTTATCTCTTCTTTATCAATCTTTCCTTGACATTTTCTCCTCGCCTGACATTTCGCTTGACTTTTTCTGAAGAAATTAATAGACGGCTTTGCGATCTCCATGTTAGCTCGGTTGCTCCCTTGTCTACGCAAGGATGCATGTCTCATCGGTTCCTGGAATCGTACGATTGATCCTGCACTGCACCTGGTCCTCACCATCGACAGCGCCCCTCGACGTGTAATGATTAGTTCGGGGAGGACATTGAGTTGTCATCAATGGACAGATCTATATATTTGAATTCGTCCGTTTGGATGCAGGACATGCGCACGCGATCTAGGGTTATCGTCCGTTTCATCGTTGTGAACGGGCAATATGATGCTATCATCAGGTTACCGTGTAATGGGTATATATGATCGTTCTCGTATCAACGGGGCTCATTGTGTGGTTTGCACTTGCTTGTGTTAGTTCTTTAGGCTTAGCATTAGGATCATCATTAATCTAGCCTAGACATTAGAACACCTGCGGAAGCTTGATTACCCGTGATGGGAGAAGCCATCGGAGTCGATGCGACGTCCCGCGCCTGCTTGATGCAGGCGTGATGGCGGCGTGAGGAAGAGCGGTCGGGTCGAAGACATAGACGACGCAGCAGCGGGTAGCTCCGGGCGCCACTTGCACTGGCCGAGCACGGTGGTCATCGTCGGAGTTGGCGTCAGCCTTCCTGTCGCTTCAGCGCCTCCCCCAGATCGGTTTGGGTCTTACGGATTGTCGGGAATGAGCTAAACCTTACGAAAATTGATCACGTAAGGGTTCTGGCTTATCTCCCTCTTTTCTTATATGCGTTGCACGACAGGGGACCGAAAACCATTAGTTGGTTTTGGTGCCCCCGATCAGGGCGGTCTGTTAGGGCAAGCCATTGGGTCTTGCCCCTTTTCCTCTCGGTTAGTTAGAGCCGAGATCAATTCTAACATTCTCCCCCTTGATCGAAAGGCTAACATCACAAGCCCACTCTCGACAGAAATAATACACCAAAGTAATGCGTTGCAGTGACTAATGAAATGCCACCGAATCTTAGTACTTATAACATATCATTCAGCCTTGATGTGGAAGATCGTTATACTTGATGGGAATTGGTTTACTTAACGGTCCTTATTTCCAGGATCAAAGGCTTTCCAGTAGTCCCATACCGGCAACATAATCACAAAAAACACTGGGTGGTAAGCTTTTAGTAAGCGGATCCGCAAGCATATTTTTAGTACTTATATGTCTAACATTAATTGTTTGATCCTGGATTCTATCTTTCACAACATGATACTTAATGTCAATGTGTTTGACAGCACCACTTGACTTGTTGTTACTTGCATAGAAAATTGTGGGTTTATTATCGCAGTATAGTGTTAGTGGTTTAGAAATGCTGTCTACCACTCTAAGTCCGAGAATAATATTCTTTAGCCATACAGCATGCCCGGTAGCCTCATAACATGCCACAAACTCAGCTTGCATCATTGATGATGCAGTAAGTGTTTGTTTGGAGCTTTTCCACGAGATAGGTCCCCCTGCGAGGGTGAAAATGTAACCTGACGTGGATTTCTTAGTATCAACACACCCCGCAAAATCGGCATCTGAATAACCCACAACTTCGAGATTATCAGACTTCTTGTATGTGAGCATGAAATCTTTAGTGCCTTGCATATATCGCAAAACTTTCTTAGCGGCCTTCCAGTGGTCTGGTCCTCGATTTGATTGAAATCTGCCAAGCATTCCGGTAACAAAAGCCAAATCAGGGCGAGTGCATACTTGAGCATACATGATGCTTCCGACAGCTGAAGCATAAGGAACCATCCTCATCTGATCAGTTTGCAATTGGTTCCTTGGACATTGAAATGCCCCAAACTTATCGCCCTTAACAATAGGAGCAGGCGAGGCAAAGCATTTATGCATATTGTATTTCTTCAGTACTCTGTCAATGTATGCCTTTTGAGATAAACCTAATACACCTTTGGACGTATCACGGTGAATCTCAATGCCAAGAACATATGAGGCTTCACCAAGATCTTTCATATCAAAATTAGAGGATAGGAATCTCTTGGTTTCATGCAGCATATCCTTATTGCTACTAGCCAATAAGATGTCATCCACATAAAGTAATAATATTGTGAACTTACTACCCTTAAATTTGATGTCTATATTACTATATAGTGTACCAAATTTGAACTAGACCTGACAAGCAATCTGAGCCATTGATCCTATAAATCCAACGGCTGAGATTGGAGGGATTCGCGTGAACAGTACCTATAAACAGTACCTATGAACAGTACCATCTACAGTACTCTGTGAACAGTACTGACGATGAATAGTATAGTATCCCGTATATTCAGAAGTATCTGATATACGATTCTCTGGATTACTAAAGTATACCCCGTATCTGGTAAGGATCCCAGGATGATAAGGTAACCTCTAAGAAAGAGTAAGGATATCCCTTAAACTAGGAGGTTCATCCCGATGTTTAATGCGGACAGTTGCTTTAACACGGCACGATCTGTTCCATCGCATTTAATGCGGACAGTTGCTTTTCCCACATACGAGACGTTGCGCGGGAAAAAGAGGGTCTGACAAACCCACGACCCCGACAAGCGCGCTGTGTCGTGGCTAACATCAGCCGAAATAGTAGCGCAGGAAATGAAAGATTCTTCATCACCACGCGAAATTTCCGCCACGATGGTTCGATTTTCAAGAAATCCGCCAGGCGAACGTGTGTCCATGATCGACGGATCAGATTAAATCGGAAAAAAAAACCTTTTTCAAACAGGCCATTCCGATAAGGCTATTGCGACTACTTGGTGGAGATCGTACCTACTCGGAAAAGTCATCGATAAGGATTACTCGGTTCACCTACTCGAAGCTGCGTTCCCAGAAGGACAGATTTTCTACCGAACAGTCATAACCTCACTTCACGTACTGATGGGAGGCTTGACGATAAATAGTACAGTATCCCGTATATTAGGAAGTATCTGATATACGATTCCCTGGATTACCAAAGTATACCCCGTATCCGGTAAGGATCCCAGGATGATAAGGTAACCTCTAAGAAGGAGGAAAGATATCCCTTAAACTAGAAAGTTCATCCCGATGTTTAAGAAAGCTAGAGTCCTACTCGGACGTAAGTCCATGTACGGTACGACTAGATGAACCCCCTATAAAAGGGTCAGCAGTCCCATAGGGGAGGACAAGGCAGGTTAGATCGACAAGGGAGGTTAGATCCAGAAGGCCAATCCAGATCCTGAAGCCCCATCACCTCGAAGGAGTCGAGAGTAGCGGAATTAGCCGGATTAGTCTACGATTAGGCCTAGGATAGCCACTAACTTCCAGATTCCCTTGTAAGACGTTTCTTCATTGAATATATACGAACATGACGTAGGGTTGTTATCCTAAGGGAGGCCCGAACCTATATAAAAAGGGTGTTTTCCTTGCCATTATACCTCTGGCCTTGTGCCCTAGCGGTCCCTACCCCTCATAAGTACACATTCCACGAATACCGTAAGATCAGCGGTTTACCGATCGTCGACAGATCGCGCCGACCGTGGGGACCTCTCCGGCTCAAGCCGTCCAGGAAGAATCAACGTCGGCAAGATGTGCAACTTCTCGCGATCACTCCGCAATCCCGATTGCACAGCCCTCCCCGGTGCAACCCGAGGAGGAAGAAGCAAGTTCGGCAGGAAATACGATCACCGTCATGCACCATACCAGGTATTCGGACCAGGGCTTCTACGACAACTTCGGTCCAATGGACCCATACCCGGTAACGGATCGTGTAGATTATGGAGAATACGCCCCTGACGAGAAGTCGGACAGCGACGCAAATCGCTTCCAGACCGAGTGCGCCTGGGCCTTCGAAGGGAGATTGGTATCAATCGACAATCTCCAGGCAGGAGCGGCCAGCCCAATGTCTGGCTTATCGCCTGCACTCTCTGACCGACCATACGATCAAGAACCCGCTCACATCGTACCCAATAAGGACGACGCGATGGAGTGGAGCCAAACCCCATCTAATCCAAACTCTCAAGTAGTTCTCACGATCGAGGGTGATCGTGAAGAGCTCGAGAGACAAGATCAAGATGGGAGTTCTCGACGTCGCAGCCCGACGGCTACTCCCCAGGGGAACGTGATTAGGCCAACGGGAGCAGAAAGGACACCTCCAGGGACAGAGGAATACGTGTCCCGAACCGCTCGAAGACTTACCGAGGTGCGTAATCTGCTATCAAGACCACCGGTAGCAGACCTATCGACGCCAGAAGGACGGCAGTGGCTACAACAGCTAGGGGCTGAAATACAGCAGGCCCAAGCTCAAGCCGAATCTTCTTGGGCATGGTCCGTGGCGCGTAGCTCCACTGAGAGGAGCACCCCTCGCCCACAGGAGGAGTCAGACGGGGAAAGATGTCACCCCAGGAACCAGTCTCAAGAGGGAAAACCACGCATCGACCTGCGCGACTAGATCAACAAACGCCGGAGCCAGAGGATCAACGAACGCCGAAGCCAGAGGCACCAGCAAGATCGGTCTCCCCCATGACGAGATCAACAACCTCACGCCAACACTCGAGGACGGTCTTATCAGAGAACCTTCCACGGATGCCAAGCGCTATCTCAAGAACTCCGACATGTGCGCTGGCCCTCTCACTTCAAGACCAGAGCCTTGGAGTCGTACGATGGCTCTACAAACCCTTCAGAATTCCTAGCCATCTACACTACGACTATTGAGGCCGCAGGTGGAAACGAGAAGTTAATGGCCAACTACCTCCCGACAGCCCTCAGAGGGGCCGCTAGGACGTGATTGACGAATCTGCCCCCGAGAACGATCCGCTCCTAGGGACAACTCTGTGACATGCTTCTCAGCAACTTCCAAGGTACCTACCCTCGCCCTAGCCGAGTGGACGACCTATTTCTAGTCGTCCAGAGGTCAGATGAGACGCTCCATGAATTTACCAAAAGGTTTAGTGTTGTCGGTAATACTATACCTGAAATCACCGACTCGGACGTCATCCGCGCCTCTACTCGGGGCAGTCAAAACGAGATGTGCACGCATGACTTGATCATGCATCCTCCTAAGACTATGGCTCAGCTCATGGACTTAGCTGAAAAAGCTGTTGTGCAGAGGAAACCTTGCGCTACATCAAACAACAGTAGCGCAGGTCGACCAGCTCTCCCCTCCGGACCAGAGACGACTCTAAGAAGTCGAAACGCAAGAAGAAATCATCCGGAGGGAATAGAGAGAAAAGAGCTAAAAACGAGGAAGTCTTCGCCGACCTCCCCGAGAAGAGTACCTGGCGACCATGCCCCAAGGACAAGCAAACGAATTCCTCCGACAAGCCATCCAAGCTCTGGTGCGATTTCCACCAAACCGACTCGCATGATCTGCGCCAATGTCGTATTTTCAAGAAGTACCTTAAGGAGGAGAAAGAGAAGCTACGTGGGGAGAACCTGCAGGTCACGAACAATAGCCGGGACACGAATCCCGACAACGACAACTCCTCCCCTGAGCCTTTCCAGGGACACGTCAGAGCGATCGAGCACATATTCGGGGGCTCGTCCTCCTATGAATCAAAAAGGCAGTACAAGGTAATCGCCCGAGAAGTTCTCGCGAGCATACCGCGGATACCTCAGGCCATCAAGTGGTCGGAAGTCGAGATCTAGTTCGACCAAACCGACTGCCCCGAAAACTGTGCTCGAGCAGGACGATATCCGATCGTGGTCGAACCAACGATCAATAACTGCCGAGTGGCTCGGGTGCTGATAGATGGAGGGAGTTCCCTCAATATCCTATTCACCCAAGCCCTCGACGCAATGCAAGTGCCACGGTCATTGATCCAGACGGTGACACAGGTGTTCCACGGCATTGTGCCAGGCTCGTCGGCCACGCCAGCTGGGTAGGTCACGCTCCAGTGACCTTTGGAACGCCTGAGAACTTCTGAACAGAGAGAATCCTGTTCGACGTAGTCAATTTCAAGATGGCATACAATGCTATCTTAGGACGCCCGACTTTGGCCAAATTCATGGCAGCCACACACTATGCTTATCAGTGCATGATGATGCCTGGCCCAAAGGGCGTTCTGATGATAAAGAGCTCCCCTCAAGAAGCCCTGCTCTGCGACAAGCGTAGCCTCGACCTCGCCGAACAGCAACAACTCTCTAGCAGGGACACCAATGTTATGGCATGCGCCTCCACATGGGCCAGACCCCCACCACAACTACGAGCAACAACTTCGGAAAGTACCCCCTCCAAGTCGGAGAAAAAGTTCCACGACTAAATCGGAACTGGGGGAAATAGGGCATTTCCCTCAGCAGGACAACGGTTCCTCAGGAGGAGCCGCCCAGTCCAGGTCACCCATAGCAGCAGCAAAAGAGTCATGTCCTCTAGAAGTGTCCTCCGTGCAAGCACCCTCGGTAAGACTGCACGACCGTTGCCTCCTCGCCAGCACATCTCAGGTTACACCGGTTCCAGCCCCAGGATCGTCAAGCTACGAACAAACTGATGATAAGACGCTCCGGGCGCCGCTGCCCAGCATGCGCACTCAACAAGTTCCGTCAGTGGGTCATGACAAGAGAGCAGAAGTCTCCGGGCACAACTAACGACACGCTGGAGAAGGGGGGAAGGCTTAGTTATTTTTTCTTTCTAAATTTTCTAGAATACTTTGTCTTACAATAGCTTGTAAATGATACTTCAGACAGTCCATAGTCTTAAAATATCAAGTCTCTAGTTCGATATTTACCTTTTCAGACTGCCTATCCGAGATACTTCTCGAATAAGACAGTTGGGGGTTGGATAACTATATGGCGAATTGGTGTAACTTACGAGTACTAATTTTCTCGACCTGCACAAAGTGAAAAGGCTACGCACTACAACTGCCAGGGACGCGAGGAAAACCCCTTAACACGTCTGCAGGGGATAGTGGAAGCCACTGAGCCCCCTACCTGACCAGACCTAAGGCCTGGTCGACTGAGCTCCCTAGTTCCATAGTAATGATCCTCGACCTTGAGTAAAGGAAGAAAAAAAGGGTACGAGTAAAAATAGACCAACGGAACCCATACATTCATTAAGCCTTCGACTGCTTTAAGCGGAAGGTATCACGGGTAGGGTATAATGCTGTCGACAATAGGGCAAAAACGTAGAAACTTGCTAACTTACGTCCAGCATTTCTGCGACAAGGGAACACGAGCTGCCACTACGGCCACGAGAAGCTGTACGAAGACCCCTTATCACGGTTACTGATGACGAGGAGCCACAGAGCCCTCCATCCAACTAAACCAAAGGCCTAGACAATCGCAGTTATCGGTGAAATAGTGCGGCTTGAAAATCCTAAGTTAAAAGAGAAGGACGAGGAGTTCGACTAAACCTACGACAACCCTCGCACCCGACAAGCATTTCACAAGGCCGATAAATACTTAAGAGAACAAAAAACACACATGATTAGTGCACAGTTACTAACCACTGTTTGTTACAAGTTCTTGTCCTATCTAGTTAGACCAGACGCCTGGACTCTATCGCCAAAGGCATCCGCAGTGGCCTACACGGCATCAAGGAGTTCTTCTTCCTTGCCAGTCGGCAGATCGGTCGCGAGAGCCTCGAGGGACAAGTCCAGGTGCCTACACCGGAAAAGGGCTAGAGCAAAAGCCAAGGCGTCCCGCACACCTTGCTAGAGTTCGTCCTCAAGAAGCTTCTCGAGGATGGGCTTCAGCCGGGAGACGGAGGCCACGAGCTCCACCAGCCGGACGGAATGTGGAGGGCGGGGGAAGACAACGAAACCAGCTTCAACAAGCGCCTGCTCGAGCGTGCCAAGAGCGCGCTCGAGGTCTTCCTCCAACTTCCACACGTAAGCTTGACTCCTTTGCAGGGAAGCCTCCGCCTCCGACGAGCGGGCCCTTAAGTCCCGGAGCTCAGCCTTGGCCACCTCCCACCTCTTCTCGGCGTCACGGAGGCGTCTCTGCAGCTCCTCCTTCTCCGCTCGCCAGTTCCCGGACTCCTCGAGGCGCTTCTGCAGCTCCTTGTTCGCCGCCCGGCTCGCCTCCAGTTCAGCCTAAGCCTTCTCGAGCGGAGGGATCCGGGAAATGACGATCTGTAAACAACGAGGTTAATATTCGACTTCATGTATTTTTATTACTAACTCTTCGACTTGCCTGTAATAGGGAGGTCAAGCTGACTTCTTCCGGCACCAAGGGCACCGGCCTTGGGGGCTCAACTTGCTCGATCGGGGCGGCCACCGGCCCTGTCGCCAAGGGTGGCTCCTCGACGACAGCCTCCGCCGGGACTCCGGTCGGAAGGATGGTCACCCTAGTCGAAAGAGCTTCGGAGTTAATCCTTCACGAAGACAAGAAACAAAAAAAACACCGAATAAGGACCATGAAAGGAACTTACCTTTGGTGCTTCTCCGAAGGAAGAGGTCCCTTCGACGAGGCGACTGAACCCCACTTTTCAGTAGAGGCTAGTGGAGCTTTCCCCTTTGTTGTCGTGGCCTCCTCCTTTCGGGTAGTCGGAGGAGGAGGTGACGGCTCCCTTGGAGGAGGGCTACTCGCCTCACGCTGTCTGACAAGTTAATTTTTGTTATCCTGCTCGAAGGAAGCCACGGGACAGAACTAGTCGGGCGAGGACTCTAACCTGAGGTTGGGGATTCGGCGAAGGAGAGGGGGTCTGGGCAGAGGAATCCACCCAAGTAGCCTCTGCCGTCGCCTTGGCCCCGGATGGACCTCCGACTCCCTCCTCAGGGGGGCGGCATGGTCTCGTCCTCCTCCTACACTAGGGCTCCAGCCTGCTCAGCCTCCGAGTTAGGACCTCCACGGCCGGGTCGCTGCAGAAAAAAACCCGAGGGCTATTAGCTTCACTACTCGGATAACTCAGGACCAGACAAGGTGAAAAACCTACAACTCATCAAAAGGACTTCTTTCCGCTTGTCGGGGCTAAGCTTTAGGAGAGACAAGGGCACCTCTGTCTGCCCGCCCTGGGGAGATTGTTCGAATAGGTTGTTCAACCTACTCTGAAGTTCACCTGGGGACAGGTCTGCACAATCGAAGGAAGTCAGAAGCAAGTGTGGTCTCACCGACTAGAATGGTACGGGAAGAGCAAAGTACTTACTCGTGTCAAAGTCCCTTGACTGGTCTTGTCCCTCCGAAGGTATCCAAGCAGGGTGGACCCTTGACCGAAGAGGGCTGATGCACCTCCGAAGGAAATCCTCCACGACATCCCACGCCGACAAGCCTTTGCTGGCGAGATTGGCGATGTCATGAGCAAGGACCTTGAGCTGCTTGGTCTCCTTCGGTGCTTCCAACCAGCACTTCGTCGGGAAGGGGGGCCAGGCCCTGGTAATGGATCCCGGAGTAAGATGGGGGCTGGCAGTAGAACCACCTAGAATGCCAGCCCGACTATGATGACTTCCAGAAAGAGGAAATGTAGGCATCCTTCTTCTCTTCCTGGAGTCAAAATCCAGCACCGCCGACGACTCCTCCGCTGTTGACCTTCATCCGGCAGAGGTTGTAGAAGTACCTCCATAGCTCCAGACTCAGCCTGATGCCGAGGTACGCTTCGCACAAATGTGCGAAGACCGCCAGCATCAGGACCGAGTTCGGGTTGAGGTGAATCAACTCGATCCCGTAGAACTAGAGCACGAGGAGGAAGAAATGCGAGAGCGGGAACTAGAGCCCGCACCTAAAGAAGTCTGCGAAGACAACGATCCAGTCCGTGTCCGGGCTGGGGACCGTTTCCTTCACGGCCTCCTGGAAAGGCACAAATACTTCCGGGAGAATCCCCTCTCTGCCACGAGCCTATTGATGGCGGAGGAATCCATCACCGAGGCTTCGAACTCGGGGATGGCAGAGATAGGCTCTCCCGAAGCATCCCCTAATGACTTCTTGGGCTCAGGGGACTTCTTCGCGCCGCTCTTCTTGCCCATTATCGCCGATTGATCGGAGGGAATAGAAGCGGAAGGGTTTGATGAAGGCGCGAGGAAGAAGATGGAGGGAAAAGCTAAGGAACGGAGAGTAATACGGCAAAAACCCCAACTCTTGGTTTCTTAAAGGTTTCAATCTTTCGCCTGACCAAGCGCGGTTAACGGCTTCCATCGCATTTAATGCGGACAGTTGCTTTTCCCGCATATGAGACGTTGCGCGGGAAAAAGAGGGTCTGACAAACCTAGGACCCCGATAAGCGCGTTGTGTTGTGGCTAATGTCAGCCGAAATAATAGCGCAGGAAAAGAAAGATTCTTCATCACCACGCAAAATTTCCACCACGACGGTTCGATTTCCCAGAAATTCGCCAGGCGAACGCGTGTCCGTGATCGACGGATCAGATTAAATAAAAAAAAACTTTTTCAAATAGGCCATTCTGATAAGGCTATTGCGACTACTTGGTGGAGATCGTACCTACTCGGAAAAGTTGTCGATAAGGATTACTCGGTTCACCTACTCGAAGCTGCGTCCCGAGAAGGGCAAATTTTCTGCCGAACAGTCATAACCTCACTTCACGTACTAACAGGGGGCTTGACGATGAATAGTACAGTATCTCGTATGTTGGGAAGTATCTGATATACGATTCCCTGGATTACTAAAGTATACCCCGTATCCGGTAAGGATCCCAGGATGATAAGGTAACCTCTAAGGAGGAAAGATATCCCTTAAATTAGGAAGTTCATCCCGATGTTTAAGAAAGCCAGAGTCCTACTCGGACGTAAGTCCATGTACGGTACGACTAGATGAACCCCCTATAAAAGGGTCAGCAGTCCCATAGTGGATGACAAGTCAGGTTAGATCGACAAGGGAGGTTAGATCCAGAAGGCCAATCCAGATCCTGAAGCCCCATCACCTCGAAGGAGTCGAGAGTAGCGGAATTAGCCGGATTAGTCTACGATTAGGCCTAGGATAGCCACTAACTTCCAGATTCTCTTGTAAGGCGTTTCTCCATCGAATATATACGAACAGGACGTAGGGTTGTTATCCTGAGGGAGGCCCGAACCTATATAAAAAGGGTGTTTTTCTTGCCATTATAACTCTGGCCTTGTGCCCTAGCGGTCCCTACCCCTCATACATACACATTCCACGAATACCGTAAGATCGGCGATTTACCGATCGTCGACAAGTACCATATACAGTACCTGCGTGCATTGCACGTACTGTTTGCTAGTATATACAGTTGTCCACTGTATTTTCTTTAAACCCAAATTTCCTTACAATTTTATCGAACTTAAGGTACCACTGTCTTGACGCTTGTTTCAGGCCATAAATTGACTTTTTTAAATGACATGCCATATGTTCTTTACCTTCCACAACAAAACCTTCCGATTGAGCCATGGAGACGTTTTCATCCAGGTCACCATTAAGGAATGCTGTTTTAACATCTATTTGATGTAGCTCCAAATCATAATGAGCCACAAGCGCCATAGCAATTCTAAAAGAATCTTTGGTAGAGATAGGTGAAAATGTATCATTATAATCAATTCCTTCTCTTTGTGAGAAGCCTTTTGCTACGAGCCTTGCTTTGAACCTTTCGATATTTCCCTTAGAGTCATACTTAGTTTTGTAAACCCATTTACAGCCTACCTTCTTGGCTCCATCAGGAATTTCTACTAAGTCCCATACATCATTAGAGCTCATAGACTTTATTTCATCATTCATGACGTCTAGCCATTTAGATGAGTGTTCACTCATCATAGCCTGCTTATATGAGATGGGGTCATCCATCTTCCCTATGTCGTTCATATCCTCATTCATGTAAATGACATAGTCATCTGAAATGGCAGCTCTTCTTGCCCGCTGTGACCTTCTCACAGGCTCGTTTGGTACTTCATTAATTGGCGCAACATTAGGAAATTCAGGGTCTTCAATAGGAGGCACAAC
Source organism: Stipa capillata (assembly GCA_019208055.1). Lineage (NCBI taxonomy): Eukaryota > Viridiplantae > Streptophyta > Magnoliopsida > Poales > Poaceae > Stipa > Stipa capillata. Next base: position 53,578 of record JAGXJF010003796.1, on the reverse strand, counting down.
AATAGCATCATTTGCTAGAGGCACAGTCTCCTGAGGCACAGTCTCTTGAGGCACAGAAACATAAAACTCAGGAATAATCGGTGAGAGAACATAAGCCCGCTTTTCCTCAAGGTCTATGTTTCTGGACTCCAGGTTTCCAGTGACCACATTATCCTAAAAAAATACAGCGTGTCTTGTTTCCACAAACTTAGTGGTACGTTCTGGACAATAGAATCTATATCCCTTTCCCCTATGTGGGTATCCGATAAAATAACAGCTTATTGTCTTTGGGTCTAATTTCTTAATTTGTGGATTGAAGATTTTAGCTTCAGCAGGACAGCCCCATACGCGTAAATAATTTAAACTAGCTTTCATTCCCGTCCACAACTTATAGGGTGTTTTTGGTGCTGACTTAGTGGGAACGAGATTAAGCATGTGGGCAGCTGTCTTTAATGCTTCCATCCACAGACTGACTGGTAAGGTTGAGTGACTGAGCATGCTCTGCACCATATCCATAAGAGTGCGATTGCGATGTTCGGCTACTCCATTCTGCTGAGGTTCACAAGGCATTGAGTATTGGGCAATAATCCCATGTTCTGCTAGGAACTTGGCAAAGGAGCCAGGGATTTGTCCATAAGGAGCATGTCTTCCATAATATTCACCACCACGATCTGATCTTACTACCTTAATCTTTAGATTTAGCTGATTTTCTACTTCAGCCTTGAATATCTTAAATTTGTCAACTGCTTCAGATCGATCATGAATGGGGTAAATGTATCCATAACGTGAGAAGTCATCAGTGAATGTGATGAAAGAATCAAAACCATCTACAGATTTCACAGGAAATGGTCCACAAATGTCAGTGTGGATTAATTCTAAGAGTCTTGTGCTTCTAATTGCTCCTTTCTTAATTGTTTTAACGTATTTTTCCTTTATGCAATCAATACATGGGTCTGAATCGGAGAAGTCTAAAGGATGAAGAGTTCCTTCTTTAATTAGGCGTTCCATTCTCCCCCTCGAAATGTGGCTTAAACGACAATGCCACAATTTCGATGAAGGATTTTCACTTTTGTAAGGACCATCTGGTTAATGAATGATTTAACTTGAGATTAGCAAGCTCGAGAGTTAAACAAAAACTATTTTTCATCCCATGCATACATGTAGGTTTTTGCATCCCATATTGACATTTTAAAACGTTGCTCTAGAGTCAACTCCAACAAAACTCATGAAATTAAGTACCCTAGAACTTCAACAAGATTTTAATCAACCTACAGGACTAACCTAAAGACTAGCAAATCAAGTAAAATTTCTTTTGCATTTCTCAAAAACAAATAATTCCTTAGCCATATTGCCCAAGATCAAACATTAACCCAAACGAAAATATTTCCAACTAACAAGGATTTAGTGAAGCAGTATACGCTGAAGAGTGCCTACAAACTCTTCTAAATCTTGTTTAAACCCTTCTTTTAATCACTGTTCGTTTGAAACATTCTTTTTATCTGCAAACAATTTAAAAACAGAGAAAAATAAAAGTGAAACCAAAAAGTTAAAACTCTTCCCTCCCCTCCTAAACTGGGTTGTTGGCCCAGTCTTCCTTCTCCCGCACGCGGGCCTTAGCCCACTCTTCTTCCTCCCTCTCGCGCCGCGCTCACCGCTCTTCCCCAGGGCACGCCGCCGCATCCCCTCTTCTGCCAGGCGGGACCCGCCCGCAGGGCCTCACCGCCGCGTGGCCGGGGCACGCGCCCGACAGCACCCCGGCGGCGCCTCCGCCTCCTCTCTCCCCCATGGCATATAAGCCTTCCCCCTCAGGCGCTCCGGCTCCATTTCTCCCTTCCCATCTAAGCGCCGCCAGGTCTAGCCCCGCCGTCGCCCGCATAGGAGCCGCCACCGCTGCTGACGATAGCTCCTCCGCCTCTACGCCGCCCTCCTTCTTCCCTTGTAGATCCCGCCGCCAGTGCTGCCGCGTCTTTCCCTAGCCGAGCTCTGCAGCCACCGGAGCTCCTCTACCCCGTCGCCCCGCCTCCAGCGCTGGCCGGCGAGCCACCGCGTGCCCCTAGCTCCCCGTCTCTGCTAGGATCCACGCCGGCCGCTCCTCCACGCTGTAGCTCGCTGGAGTCAACCTTGGCGTCGGCAGCAGCAGCACCTCGTCCTCGCCGTCGTTCTTCACTGCCTCAACCGAGCGGAGCTGTCTGCCGCTCACCACCGAAGCTCCACTGCCGCCAGCCGCCATTGAAGCCCACCTCTACCTCTACGTCGGCTCCTCCGCCGGTTCCTCCCCATTGCTCGGCTCCCCTCGCTGTACGCCGTTTCGCACCCCGCCGCCCGCAGCTGCGTCCACGCCGAGGCCGCCCTTCCTCGCCGCCCACTCCAAGCTACCCGCGGCCACCTCGTCTCCTTTGACCACAAGAGCAGCGACGCCTTCTCACCCTTAAGGCCTCGCCGCCGGCCACTTCGTCCCCAAGCTGCCGGTTTCTCTCTGCCTCGCCGACGACGCCGCTGGCATCGACCTCAAGCTTCCCTCCACACTCGAGCTCCTCGCGGCAACCGTCTGCCCTCACACCGGCGTGAGCACCAACTACAGCCACCATCGGGGTGAGCTCCTGCTCAACCGACCGAGTCCGTTAGTTTAGTTAGGATTGGTTAATCGATGGTTAAGCCTTAATAGCCACGTAATTACTGCTAATCTGTTTGATTTCTTGATACCAGACATGCCGTACCGTGAGTTAAATTTTTTTGATTAAGTTTGATAATCTGTGCAGTCAAGATTAAAACTAGAAATAGTCAGTGGTTATCACAATTAAGTGTATTACTTAAACGATCAGTTAGCCCATTCGGTTTGACTAACCACCAGTGTCCGACATAGTTAATGCGATCAAATAATAGTTAATTGACCATGCTTGAAATGCTGCCAATAAGACCAAATTATATGTCGGATTAAGGCAGGCCTTAAGCGTCAATTACTACAAGTAATGCACTGGTGACCTTAGGGCATGGATGTAGTAATGCCTTACTCATTGGTTCCATCCAAGCTGAATAGTTTTTAGATGGATACATGATCAATACCGATTTATGGTCATTACCTACACAGTGTACCTAGTTCATCGAGATTCCCTTTGTCACATGAGCTCGATTGAGATGAAGATTATCAAAATCTCGATATCTTGATTACCCAATCCATGCGCTGTTTAATTCTCTAGTTGCACTAATGCCTGATAGTTAGTTCAATCAACTGAGTCTGGACATTTTGAAATGTTCCAAGAATTCCCTAACCTGTGGTCAGCTCATATAATAAACACCCTGATTAAATCATGAGTTAGCGCATATCTAATCAATGAACTCAATCTATGTAATACACTAATGACAAGTTCGGATAAAGCCTAACCACCATATTAATAATGGAGATGTTTAGCTAAATACCACTATTACATGTAAAATAAGCTAATTTAGTACACTACTGTAGATACACAACTAATGTGCAGGATCATTGGTCATTAGAGAAATTCAAACCTATCGGTGTACCGATGACTCTATTAACAGTTAGTTGAATTCGTGGCTATAAATTAATTGAACCTGTCAATGGTTAGTAATTAACCTACTCCTGTCGTGTCAACCACACTTTCTAGATCCAGTTAAACATTACTACTGGTTCTATTATTTACCATGCACGGCTGTCCTAGTCCACAAGTAATTTCCAGCAAGATAATATTTAACATGTGTTCCCTACTAAGAGAAAGACAAGGAATATTAAAGAAAATAGTCATTGTAGCCATCAATCATACTACCGTTTATGCACATTCCTGAAATTCAGTGTGCCCCATTTTAAACCATATGTCAAGCATGAATAGCTGAACTCTCATACTAGCTCTGATTGGAAACCCATCCCATATCAAGATTTAACTTCATCCTTATTTCAACATAGCATTCTCTTAATATATATCCCAATTGTGCAACATTTAAAAGAAGAATATGTTAAATAGCTCTAATGATTAATTATACCCTTCACAAATACATATCTCAAGTTCTAGTAGTGCAAATTGAACCAATCCAATTGCATTAGTTTCATATAGGCATCTTCTACATGTTAGGGTTCACCTCATGCATTTTTGAACCTTTATACTTGCTGGTTTTGACTAAAGTTCCTTATTGCTTTGTTTCAGTATTTCGGGTTTCAATTTGGTAGAATCGAGCAACGAGGAATATAACGAAGCCGATTATTATTGTGATCTAGATCAATCCCAGCAAGGCAAGTTCACAAAGTGGCTCGCTAAGATTCCTTTAATTCTTTTCATGCTATGCTTGTGATTTGGATGAAATATTTGATTGCTATTCTTTGATGATGATATGTTATGTGATGGCGAATCACTAGCATGTTAGGTTCAATTGTGTTGCAAGGTCAGCGGTGACCTTTTAATTGGACTAACAAATAATGGAACTCTAAAAGGTGAGCTGTGAGAGCCGGGGTACCGACACCTATAGATGGATCGGCTAGGTGAACCTAGACCGATACCGGTTTCGTAGGGCTTTACCCGTCACCTGCGGCGGAAATGATTGTGATAGAGGTGGGAAGTCACGGTTGCGCAACCCTGAACTTACACCTTATCAATTCATTTTCCGCGTTGGGCAAGTTCTGATAGTCCGGCCCAACTACACACTTGGCTATACCCTGGTTGGGTTAGTCAGAAATTGAGACCAAGCCCTGTTGGGTTGGCTCGCACAATTGGTTGAAACCTGTCTGGTTCAACTAGAAATCAAAATCATATTGTCTGTTTGACATTGATGAAATGATTAGCCTTGGAATTTTGTCTGAATTTCGCTTGCTCATGGATTTGGTTCAATAGAATTCTGCTTGAATTGCTATATGTTCAAATCTGAAATTGAATTCTTGCTTGGATTGCTGTATGCAAATCTGAAATCTAACTTGGACATGATGGCACATATGGATATTGGCTTAGCAATTATGTTCATGTCAATTTACTTGTTTTTGTCAATGTGCAATGTTAGTCTTTCTTCCATGTCATATGCTATGCTGAAATTGAATTTGGATGAGTCTATAAATGTGACTTGCAAGTACGAAAGTACGTACGGAATTCGATTCCGAACTTATTGCAGGTGATCCTAGTATCGGTGAGTACTACGATGCTGAAAATGCCGATATGGATGTTTAGGTTCTAGTTTATCCTTCACGGTCGAACGTTGTGGGTTTTGAATCTTCATATGGGGATGGTGGGGCTGCCATCCCATGATTTTACTCTTGTCTTGTTTGCTGTTTTTGGATCTCGAAGACTTGTAAACAGCCTTCGAGCGGTAAATTATATGTTGTTTAACCTCTCTCGGGTAAGAGGCAAACTATGTATCTTTTAACTCCTTGTTATTGGAGTTTGACCTGTGATATGAAGTTGTTATCTGTGATCGAACCATATACAATGCGTGTATGTTTGAAGTATATGGATTTGATCGTAAAGAAGTGATGCCTTCTCTTAGTGCTCACTGTGTGAAGTATTTTCAGTTGAGTGACCCACTGGCTGAGATGCAGTGCCGGCCAGGCAGGGTGTGGACTATCGTACCGGGCTCTCGAGTGACCCACTAGTTTCCATACTAGGTTAGGGTGAGGGTACGATGGTTGGGCTCCTCCGGAACTACTTTGCCTAGTGACTCAAGAGAAGCGTCAGTTCTTTACCGGATCAAGGAATTGTATGTGGTTTTGGGAAGTTTAATCGCTTCCGGCCGGTTTGACCCACGGTCATAGATACATACGACGTAAGCGCGTATGGTATGTGGGTCCGGTGTCGGGTTTACCCAACGGTGATAGATACATACGACGTAAGCGCGTATGGTATGTTGGGTGACTTCTCGGTCCTTGGCGACTAATCATTCCCCTAATCATATGTAATTCCCGGGTCCGTGACAACTTCTCCTTTGCTTACAGCTACCATTATCATCACATACATTCACTTGCATAGGGGACTCACATAAAGAGAGCATATAAAGTTTTCCTCGTCTGACACCGAGGCCAATATCATTATTATTGAATTTAAAAACACATCTCTGTTCACCAAAATCACAATGATAGCCAACATCATCCAAACAAGAGACTGAAATTAAATTCCTGCTTAAAGTGGGAACTAAAACTACATTATTAAGCTGAAGACAAAAACAACTGAGTAGCTCCAATTGAAGTGACCCAACAGCTTCAACGTCAGCTTCTTTTCCATTCACCACCTTAAGGCTTCTTTCCCCCTTTCTTAGGGCTCTCTCTGTATTGAATCCCTGCAAGGAATTAGTAACATGCACAGTAGCTCCGGAATCAATCCACCAAGTATTAGGGGAATAATCAACATAAAAGGATTCATCAACAAAAGTAACTTCATCATTACCCTTTCTAGCGAGCCACTTCAGGAAACCAGGATAGTCTTTCTGGTAATGCCCTTCCTTTTTGCAGAAGTGGCAAACATTCTCACTTCAAGAACCACTAGCAACAGTGGTAGGAGTGGGAGCTTTTGGAGCACTATATCTTGGCTTCTCAGGCTGCTGAAAATGAAGCTTCTTCTTAGGCTTATGATCTCCTAGGAACTTCCTCTTAGAAGGACCAACTTGATAAGCATGATTTTTACGTTCGGCCTTCAGCCTTTCCTCTTCTTGAACGCACATGGCGGTGAGTTCACTTAGAATCCATTTCTCCTTCTGAGTGTTATAATTTATCTTAAAAGGAGTAAACTCAGAAGGCAAAGAGGTCATAATGAAATGAACAAGAAAACCATCAGAAATGGCCACGTCCATGGTCTTGAGTTTGGCAGCAGTATCACTCATTCTCATTATATGTTCCCTTAGGCTGCTAGACCCATCATACTTGTCACTTAAAAGCCTGTGAATCAGAGTACTTGCATAAACTTTTGAGGAACCTTGAAATTGTTCCTCAACTTTCTTTAGATAGTCCTTAGCATTTTCAGAAGGGGGGATTGCTCCCCTGATTCCGATTGAAATAGTACTCTTCATCATTATGGGTGATAAGCGGTTAGACCACTCTCACTTCTCAGCTTTTTCATCATAAGCCTTTTTCAATGCATCATAACCTGCCACACCGGATGTGGATGCGACAGGGGCAGCCTCTCTCAACGCAAGGTCGAGATCATAGACTCCTAAAACCATCTCTATCTTTTCTCTCCAAGCTGGGAAATTATTCCCCGTAAGTTGGTCAATACTATCAATAGTACTGGCCATATTAGCAGCTCCAGCAGCTGAAATTATTCAAAATTACATAAGTAAACAGCATAAATAATATCTTGCATAAGATTAACCCTACGTTGGTCTGATTAATAATATGCAAAAAAAATCAATTTTAATTCTAATTTGTATCACCGTTGGGCAGAAGACGAAAAAGAATTTTAATCACACAATGATTGACCCACAATTATAAAACAACGTTGGTCAGAATTATAAATATGGGCCAAAGTTCTCAAAATTAATGTCAACATTAAACATTAATATTCAGCATCAAAAATTGACATAAAATTGAGATGAACATTAAAAATGACATTAATAACAAAAATAACATTAAAATTCTCTAAATAAAATTTCTCGTTGGTTCCATTTTATCCATAGAATTAAACATTATTTTCAGTGCAATTTGAACAGCACATGCACTATAAACATTATTTAAAAACATGAAGAATAATAGTGCAAAGGAATATCACAAAACAGAAGGAAATTGCACTAAAAAAGGGTCCAAAAAAACTAATTTGGCCCAAAACACATGGCAGCCCATAAGTAAAACATAGTGCATTTAAAAGGAGGCCCAAAAACCTGGTCTCGGCCCATCCGGCGAAATCAGCCCGCTAATTCCTGAGGGCCTGTTAAGAAGGCAGATGCGAGCTGCGCCGTCCGATCGATCGGACAGTCGAAAAGGCCCCCGCACTAAACAAAACTCGCGCCGGTGAAACCCTAACGCATTTCTCTCTCTGCCTTCCCCAATTTCTTCGCATGCTCTGAGAGAGGCGGCGACCGTGCAGCCGAAGCCCTAAGCTGCCACGGCGGAGCAGCTCGCCGGCACGCGCGTGCAGCGGCGGGTGCCCTGCGCGCGGCTCCGTCGAGCCGTTCATCCGTGGCGCGCGGCGGATGGAAGCATTAGTGCGGCGGCAACTGGCGCGAGCACCGGCGGCCGAGCAGCGGCCGGCAAGCGGCGCAGCGGCAGCGGCAGCCGCAACCAACACAGTGAGCTGCGGGGCGCGCAAGCGGCAGAGCAGCGGCGACGACAAACCGACGCAGTGGCACCCGAGGGCGACGACGGCGAGCATGCCGTTGTCCTAAGGGGTGGCGTCGGCTCCACTTGAGGTAAACCAATTCTCAAAATTTGGGGAAAAAATCTAGGGTTCTTAGGCTAGGGTTCTTCATTTGGGGATTGTTCTTCACTGGATTTTGCAACAATATGTTCCCCTCCTTCTGCAATTCTAAAACCCTAGCCGATTAAGACCCAACAGGAGCCTAATTAGAATCTAAAATTTCATAATTTAGCAATAATCGAAGACTAATTGAACCCTGGTCTAACCAATTGCAATTAGCCGAAGCTCATTAGCGCAACTTACTAATCGACATTAAGAGTGCCAACCAAAATCTGATTATGGCCTAAGCATGATGGATCAGCACTAACGGTAGCGATTTAGGGTTCTAATCTAGGCTAGAGGAGCTCTGATACCATTGTTAGTTCTTTAGGCTTAGCATTAGGATCATCATTAATCTAGCCTAGACATTAGAACACCTAGCATGATGCCGAAGCTTGATTACCCGTGATGGGAGAAGCCATCGGAGTCGATGCGAGGTCCCGCGCCTGCTTGATGCAGGCGTGATGACGGCGTGAGGAAGAGCGGTCGGGTCGAAGATGTAGACGATGCAGCAACGAGGAGCGGCGTCCCTCCGGGCGCCACCTGCACTGGCTGAGCACGGTGGCCGTCGTTGGAGTTGGCGTCGGCCTTCCTGTCGCTTCAGCGCCTCCCCCAGATCGGTTTGGGTCTTACGGATTGTCGAGAATGAGCTAAACCTTACGAAAATTGATCACATAAGGGTTCTGGCTTATCTCTCTCTTTTCTTATATGCGCTGCATGACAGAGGACCGAAAACCATTAGTTGGTTTTGGTGCCCCCGATCAGGGCGGTCTGTTAGGGCAAGCCGTTGGGTCTTGTCCCTTTTTCCTCTCGGTTAGTTAGAGCCGAAATCAATTCCAACAGCTTGCTTGCCACAGTTTATATGCCCCTTTAAAAACATCCAAAAGATCTCGGAAAAAAACATCTTAAGGTGCAAGAAAACTACTAGTTGGTTTGTAAACAAAAAATATATTAAAGAAGCTTTTTAGGTACATCATGCTGCTGCTTAGAGGACAATTAGATTAACAAGATAATCTAGATATTTATTATTTTTTTCTCTTAAGGACAATTTGATCCATCTGTAATAATCTCCTAGGTTCAGATGGCTTTGGTTCAGTCGATGCCACCTCCCTTGATTTCTCTGACCGATTAAGTCATCGCGCCCCGTCTGGCCACCTCACTACTGTGCCACCACCCGCCACCCGGGCCGGCCCACCCGTGCCCTTGTCTGCCACCGTGCCACCGCATCCCGTCCGCCCCGTCCACAACAGCTCGTGATTTCCTTCTCTCCTGTACATCCCACTCTCCGCCATCTCAAGCGTAATCTTTTATGCTACTCTATTTTGGCTGTTATTTTTCACATTGCAAGTCTAGAATTGCACACACTTTCAAGCTGGTATCCTCCAAGAGATGGTCTGATCTGCTTTTGTGGCCTATTGTGGTCTGTTGCTAGTCCTTGAACTTTTCTCCAGGATCTCATTTATCTGTAGTGTGGTACAAGCTGTTAATCATCTGAATTAAGTTTGATTCAGCGACCTATTCCACCCTGTAAAAACGTTCCAAGGCATGCAGGCTCCACCATGACGTTGCTATGTTAGGCTTATTTTTCTTTGCATGTGTAAGTACACATCTATGCACCAGGTCCTTTCTAAATAACCATATGCTGATGTCTACAAGGATTAATGTGGTCACGCATGCAAACATCCATATGCTAGATGCCTAGATCAAAATAATTGCACCTATCATTTAATTTCGTTGTATTAGGCCTGCTACTGTTGCATGGACGATAAAGTTGGGAAACATGGGTGCTTTATCAGTTCAGGAAAATGGAATGCCTATTGTCCTTCCGAAGGATTAATGATTAACCATAGGTCCCATATCTTTTATTTGATCATTTGATGCATTGTGTTTTTGATGCCATGTGGCAATTTACATTCAGATACCAATCTTGGTGAAATGGTGATCCATGTGTGTGACCACAATCTTGGCATCACTGTTGCATGATAAAAACAATTATGTCCTGATTCTGATGTGTCAATTATTTAATGTCTTCCAGATAAATGCCTTATTTCTAAGGACAGCATGATCAGTTTTAAGATGTTGCTTCCTTGTTCTCTCTACAGGTGGGCTGCAGCACGATAGGATGGTGTTAGAATCATGGAGGCGCCGGTTTTCTTGTCCTAATACCACAAAGCCATTCATTTAGGACTTCTACGTTGTTGAGAACAGTTCATTTATGTTCCTTTTGAAAAAATTGTGTTGGTAAACCTGGAAGGATGTTGTACCTTATACAGATTAGACCTTAATGAAGTAGCGAGTAACAAAAATTGAAAGCTTACCATTTCCTGTTTTCATGTGCATTATGGTGTAGCACTGTGGTACCGAAACCACCGTAAAAGATAGCAAAGAGAGCATTTAGGCAATATCAAAATTTTTAGAGATGATGACATGCATGAAATGCATGCTATAATGTAGAGAATGAAAATATGAAACTAATTCAATTGGTTTCATTTCATTCGGAGTTGTCAAATTTTAGTTATGAATTTTCTAAGTTGAGGTGTAAATATTTGAATTTGAGAGCAATTCATGAATTTAGAAATGTTTCATAACATGAATATAGATGAAACTTATGCCAATAAATTCTACACAATAAATGATGAATTTACTAAAAAATCTACTAGTTTGGAGTTCGGATGAATTTTCTATGAATTTTTGAAGTTTAAGCAATTTTAATTACCTTTTTGTCTTTTCCTCTGTAAAGGAAAATGTGTTGAATATTTTTATAATTAGCTGAGTTAATTTAGTCTAAGAATGACAGGTGGGTCCCCTTGTTCAATATTTGATTGGTCTACATTGAACAGTCAAATGGCCAGAGGGCCCACTGGTCATACTCTACCAATTTCTTAATTTCTATTTCTTTTATTTCTTAGTCTATTACAGGTGGAGACCACATGTTAAAATTTTGTTTTATCTTTTTTTTCTGTCATTCAAAGGTGGGTCCAATTGTCATTCAAAGGTGGGAAATTTATTGTTTGAAGTTGCAATTTAAATTCAATTGAATTGAAAATCTTTATGGTTATTCTCTCATCTGGTTGGAGCTTAGGAGAAGTATTATGTTGAGATTTGTAAAGTACTTGGGTCCATAATTTCTGCTTAAGCTTGCTCTAGTGCAAAAACGTTAGGGTTTTTGACATTAGTTCTTTTACAATGCCTACATGCATGTATGCATGGGAGAAAATCTCATTTTCTGTTTGTAATAAATCCATACTGATCCCATGGTAGTATATAATACAAGATGGTCTCTACATATATAAACTGTATTTTCTGTTTCAGGGTAGGTAGAAATCTGGATTCTGCCTGCCAGTCCCAAATAATATCTTAATTGTTTCTGCTTCACAAACCGACTGGGATAATAAACCAAGCTAGTCGGTTTAGAGGAAAAACCGACTCAGATACTACTTTGTTCCAGTTGGTTCGGGTCGAAGAACTGATTGAGATAATATAGTATCATAGTCAATTTTTGGGTTGAACCGATTGAGGAAGTACTATCCCAGCCAGTCTATAAACTGGCTGTGATAACATATATTATTAGCTCTCCTTCTCTACAACCGGATCCAAAATCGGTTGAGATAGTGTGAGAACCCTAGTTTCTAGGTTAGAGTTAAGCTTCGTGAGGTGGGGTTAGGACAACTCGCGTTGTTGAGTTGACCCGAACCTATCGAGCTACGTCGGGAGTTAGAGAGTGAAGGGGGAGAAATTTGTTGTGCATTTGCATCGTTCATACATGTGTTCATGAAATTGAAATATGAAACTTTATTAATCGAATGAATATTACAAATGTCACGATACAACAATGATACAAAATGGATAATGAAAAATAAAAATAAAAATTACATATTTCAATATTCTACCTATATATCATCTAACCTAATCCTTGAATCTTCAAATCTTCGAAGTCTTCAAGTCGAAGAAGAACGCCATGAGCCGGAAGGGGGAAATTCTTCGGAAATATTGGTGGTCATCCGAGGTCGTTGAGTATGGGCACTCAAGACCGTTGGAGTCATGCCGTTGCTGTAGGAGGCAAGGGTTTTTGAAAATAAAGTTTTGAAAATGATATGTTGAAATACGTGGTTTCACTGGCACAGTTCCGCTAACATCCGCAGGGTTAGCTGCGGGGGCAAAATAGTGCCGATGACCTAAAATAATTTTTAGTTTTCGAAAGTAATTTTATAAAACATTTTGTTTCTAAAAATGTTCGAGGGCCACTTTGGCTAAGACCCTTATCGGACTAAACTACAATACTTGTATAGGGAGAAAAGGGGTGAGAATAGTAAAATAGTTTTATTTATCCTAAAACAAAATTGCCTCTATAATTTTTGTTCTGAAGAGAAATTATTTTATAAAGTAAAAAGAATAGATAAGGCAACTGTGGTGTAGGGCAAACAAATTCACCAAGCGATTTATCCAACAGCCGACATATCTTGACTGAAGCTAAATTTCTTAGCTCCCAAGACAACCAGTAAATACCAGCCAAGTTGTAAACTATCCAACAGAATAAGGCAGCAAAAAGGGACCAACGTTTATCCACAAATATCTGCTAGACATATCCACCCAACCGAGTAAGGCAACAGAAGTAGCAGGATCCTTCCACTGAATAGCTCGGGTGAGCTAGTTTAAGTGAGGAGCAAGGCAACCAGAACCATGGGGAAGTAGTACCAGTGCTAGTTGCCATCGACCAGTAACAGTAGTCCAACCACAAGAACAACAGCTACCACATTAGAGCATTGAGAAGTTGAGCTAGGCAACCACCAAGAAGAGCAAGAACCAGCCTTAGAAAAACAAGTCCCATGAGCCATAGCCAAGCTCTAGAGGAAACATTAGGAGAGGAGAAAGGCCATTAAGAGTAGGAGAAGGATCAGCCGAAGGGAGTTAGCAGGAGCAAGAGGGGAGCAGACCATCATCAAGTGGAGGACCAGCAAGCTTGAGGAGCTTATCTCATCCAAACCCATATAAGGTAAAGACCATCACAAGCATCATAAACCTATATACATGCATTTTTAAACATGTTAATAGGACCTTCAGATCAGTTTCGTCATTAGGTTTTTCTTTAGGCAGCTTTGTAGTTCTCTGTTCTTATCAGATTTCATCCTTCTACCTTTTCTCAATTTCTCAGAGAAATCATCATAATGAGTGAGGCAACGAATAGGCAACTTAGCATAGTATCTGTTCTCATCTCAATTTAAAAATGCTAAGTCAAGCAAGCATCTGTTCTTTTCAATTAATATATAGATATGGATATGTGCAAAATTAGAAGAAGCAGATAACAACTAGGATCAAGATAAGCATCTGTTCTTGCTAACTTGACACACCCGAGCACACATACATCATAGATATATATGTTTAGTATCAGTAACAAAAGATCAAATAGCTAAGCTCAGCCAAAAGCAGGAGAATAGTTAGACATTGGAGCTCGGCATGAGCATGTATATCTACAATTAAGTATGAATAATCAATACTCTTATCAAGCCACTAAGAAATCAGAGGTTGTCCAAAAGGGGGCATTAGTTCTTCATACTAAAATTTCTTTCTCTGGTAATCGGCTCCTAGCACTGAATTGATTCAATGAACCATTAATCCACCAAGCACCAACCCTAATAGACACAACCCCTAATCATCCAAGCCATGAATAGATTGAATCACCATCTCCACAGTGAGTATCTCAACCAAATCAGCCAAAGCAAGAACCCTAGATCAATTGGGGAATAAAAGGATTGGGGAAATAGGCAAGCAAAGAAGAGGGAAGGGAATACTTACCTGAGACGACGCATCACCGCGGTTGCGGTGTGGTGAACTCACCGCCGTCCAGCGGCGACGGCCGTGAGCAGAGCAACCGAGACGGTGCGCTCGGGAGGGGCAGAGGCGAGTGACCGGGACGACACCGGCGGCTGCGCCATCGGTGGCGTGGGAAGCCGGCGGCAGCGGCGATAAGGGGAGGTGAGGAGAGCGCCGGCGGCGCATGGATGAGAAAGGGAGTAGAGAAGGGATTTGGGGGATTTTCGGGTGAGGAGAAATGAGAAGGGAGAGAGGGCCAAATAAGCCAAGTGAGGAGACCGGCCAGTGATTTTACCAGTTAAAAAAAAAGAAAAGAAGAAGAAAAGAAAAGATAGAAAATTTAAAAGTAATTTCTACCGTTTCTTTATAGCAAGAAATAGAGTCAAACTAAATTAACCTTTTCCTTTTTTTTCTTTCCAAGAGAAACATGAAAGAAAAGGGATATAGATATATATGCTCATCAAAGAACAAATGGGATTTCAAAATGATCACTTAAGTTGAAGTATTTTTCTTTCCTTCTTAAAAGGAAATTAAATTTTAAATATAATGATAAGATATTGTGATTAAGTTAAATGTATATTCTTCTTTAGAAGAAGGAAGTTGAACCCTAAATTAATTTCTTAAACATCTTATCCGATTCTTTAGATTAAATCAATGAATTAAATAAAAATAAAAGATTTGGGTAAGGCAATCAAGATTAATTTGGTCAATGTCATCATGTGAAAATTTGACATGAGATTTGAAATATCTAATGCTTGAGATACTCCTAGAAAATTCTAAATCCTTAAGAGAATATTAAAAAGATTTAATTTAAAGATTTTGATGATAACTTCAATATATGCATCATTTCATACATACGATGTCATGTCATCGCATTCATATTTGGAATCTTCTGGATTAGTCCTTATCGGACTATATTGCTTTTTCTTTCAGAAGCCGGAGTTCAGCAAGTAGAACCATCGAACTCCATTATCTATCCATTACCAGGCAAGTCCAGTTTCTTATTCATGTCCGTTGAGAATATTTTACAAAACTTTCCTCTTGTCTATAACGTGCACAAAATGAAAACCTATTTTTTTTAAACATCAATTAATTGTTGTTTTGTTTTTGATTGCTGGTTTTTGGGCGTGATCATGGTGGGTGTTGAAATCCTGGAAAGGGTGCCGGAGGCACATTGGAAGGGGGATTTCATCACACGGGAATGTTTCATATAAGGTTAATGCAACCAATGATCGAATGTGCTTAAGGGCCGTAGCGATTGCGCATACCACATACCCTGTATGGGCGGGGCTGAGCTAAAGTACCTTTGTCCTAGGTCTATACTCCCCCGGGAAAGGAAGACCTCAATAGTTGTATCCGGAGCATCAACTGTTGGGAAGGTGATGTTAGTCGTTGGCTATCCACAAGCGTTGTATCTGTAGTATCAACGTGAGACTGGTAGTCTTTGCCCGTAGTGCGGGACTGCGATGCGGAGTATAACCGATCGGGCGGCGAAACAGCTTTGTGATTTTATGGTCTGGTTGTGCATGTGACGACATGAACGCTATGACTATTGATCGTTTGTGGGTACAGTTGCGCACCTCTGCAGAGTGTATTGAATTGTGGCTTAGCCACTCCATGTTCCTGGTTGGAACTGCGAACCCAGCAAGAAAGTGATTCATCGGGAATCCTCGTAGCTTGTAAGACAGGAGATCATTAGTCTCTTAAACTAAAACTTGACTCTCTTACCTTATAAAATTGCATTGCTTTTGGAGAGCATTGCTGTTCTCAGTAGATAGTGCATCAAACACCTCATTGCTATTCCTGGACTTGTTGAGTACCTTTTGTACTCATGCCTCTATCTAATTTCTTTGAGTAGACTGTGAGCCGACGACGGAGGAGGAGGTGATCTACGTCAAGGTCGACGATGAAGTTCCCGAAGATCCAGTGACGGCGAAGGAGGACGAAGACGTCGACTACTACGTCGAGTTCCACGACGAGAACACCACCGAGTAGAATAGTAGGTCGTATGAGTTGGTAGGTGTAGTTAAGACTTTTGCTGTAACCAAACAATAACGTTTTAAATTCCCCGTACTTTTGGGAATATGTTGTAAGACTTTATGTTGTATTTCGAGTTTGTAAATTAAGTTTATAACATATGGACCACTGCAATGATTCTGTTGTGCCACTCTGATGGGTCACCGCAGATAGCCATTGTGAACCGACTGTAAATGTCATTTTTATAATAGTATGTTGACATCTTTTGCCAGCCTTTGCTTTTCAACCTGAAGAACCATTAGTACCTCTAGCTCTATCAATTATGCAGAAATTAACATAATAATAGTAGCCACCCGAGAGAAGGGAAGGAAGGGAAGATCGCCACCACTCGACTGCTATGAAGGCATCTGCTTGCCCTAGCCTCCTCGTGTCTTTGGTCTTTGCACTTTGTTGCCACTACACCGTCTTGGTGTTGGTTAGAGGCGGAGCCAGGATTTTGTCATAAAGGAGGCCAAGACAAAGCGTCATTTTGGCAACGCAATTCTATCGATCATAATATATACACATTAAGCTATTGGCAAAATAAATCGGTTTACAGCCATGATCATTATGGTGTAGTTTGGTGCACACTTGCACTTCATTGAGTCATCTGACACATACC
The DNA here is from genome assembly GCA_019208055.1 of Stipa capillata. NCBI lineage: Eukaryota > Viridiplantae > Streptophyta > Magnoliopsida > Poales > Poaceae > Stipa > Stipa capillata. The sequence continues at coordinate 36,775 of JAGXJF010003796.1, read as the reverse complement.
TATACTTGATTGAGTGAGTTGATGGCGTGAAAACTAGATAATATAGAAGCGCGTTGTCAAGCCATAAACATATATGAAAATAAAACATTGTACGGTTTTCCAAACAATTAAGAACAATGAACATTTATGCTGTGCAAATTAGTTTCATCGTAGAATAGGGATTAACTCATGTGCTTTGCAGTTTCACAAAATTGCTACTTTACATATGTGGACTGTTAGAGGCTAATGGTAATTAATCAAGTTCTAATTCGTATAGCATGCACGAATTTTTTATCTTTCCAACTCTAACCAGCACCAAAACATTAGCTACCACCGCTACTACTACATGTAGGCTTTAGCGAAATGCATGTCCAACAGCCAAGCCATCCAGCCACAAGCTTAATCCAGCATTAACAGCAAACCAACTAGCTAATACCTAACTAAAGGTAGCATGAAACATAGGGGGCCAGGCCCTTGGTCTCCCCCTCCCTCTCTCCACCCCTGGTGTCGGTGCCAGCGCCATTGATCATTCAAGGAGGGCAACGCATGGCACAAAAGAGCTGCTTATGGTCCCTCCCTTGGTGTCTGTTGGCGCCGACACTAGCAGCCTAGGGGAGAGGCGTGGCATCGATGTTGGTAGCAACCGAGAGGAGGGGAGATGAGGACAAGCTTGCATAGGGGAACATGAGTGAGCAAGATTTGTAACAAGAGGCCAATTAGCAGGGATTGTGTTTTATCTTTGGAACTAATCGGTAGGGGCTTGTATTAACGTTACTGTGCAATCAAAGCTGAATTTGTAGGGGTCCAATAAAATCGTGAGCTGTTAGGTTAGAGTTGGATGGATGGCTTAGATTGTTGAATTCAACAAACTCATACCCTTTATATTGTTATCGATTAAAGAATAGACATATTGATTTTTTAACCAAAATGCTTATATCTTTTTAAACAAAATTGTATATACTTTATCCTATAATATACATGTATAATTTTTTTTAACTTTTATATTCGTGTTTCTTACATGAACAGGTGCAAAGTACAATATTGATGTGCCAGATCTGAAACAAAATAAAAACCCTTACAAAAACTAATACAAAACGACACAAACTGTAATCTACATACTGTAAAATGTAATTTACTCCAATTTTTTCCCGGCTAGAATGATGGTCCACTGCGGAATGCTGTGCTGGTACTGTAGACCGCGAAAGGTTAATCCTATGGACGGTTTAGATCTGCTTCTCAACTCTAGTTCAAAATTGGTACTGCTACCTGGACCCTTTAACCAGGTCACGGGCCCGCGTGTCACTGCCGGCACGCACGAAGAGTGAGCGGCGCAGACGTGTGGGCGCGCGACAGCGCAGAGAAAAGATCCGGTAAAAAGCCAGGCGTAGAGAAACGGCGAGAGGCACCGCAGACAGAGGTATGTACGCCTCTGTCATGTGGGCTACGTCGCAGGAACCCCCGGCTGATCAGTGTGGGTAACCGTGCGACGCTCGGTGACACGAACTGAACTGCCCTGCACACCTCAAACCCAGCCTGGTCCCAGGTCCCCTCTCTCTCACTGTCTCACATGCCCGGCACTGCCCCCTACTCCCTCTACAGCACACCCCAAGAAATCCACGTGGCTCACAACTCTCCCAATGACAGTGGGGCCTATTAAAACTGGCCTACACAGCAGCGTCACAGAAACTCTGGCCGATCACGCGCGGGGGCACCTAAAAAAGCTGCGCATTACTCCGTACTAAAACAGAAAATATCTCTTGCTGCCTCTGATTGCGGGTCCGGAGGTCCTTGTGGGGCCCACATGCAGCATCTAGGTAGTAGAGTTATAATTATATCGGCCTCACCCGCGTCGCGAAGCCCTATGCTATAGGGAGGGGAGAGAGAGAGAGAGAGAGGGAGAGAGGGAAGCGCTCATCAGAGTCACGAGCCGCGTACGTGGCCGGTGGCGGCACCGTTTCACCTCCTTCCCGAGCTCCGGCGCCGGCGACGCGAGCGGTTACCGAGGGAATGGCGGCGGCGAGGGCTCCTCTCGGGGTGGTGGCGGTGGCCGTTCTCATCGTCGGCATCGTGATGCCCGCAGCGGCCGCGGCCGCGGCCGCGCAGGCCCCGGCGCCCGCGCCCGCCAGCGACGGTAAGAGACGCCGCCGCCTCCATCCGCTGTCTCTTCCTCGTCCATCACATTGCATCCGCTTCTCGTTTACGGCCTTAGTTTTCTCGATCTGGGAGGCTGGCGCGTGGGCCCCGCGTGTCAGGCCGCTGCGTTGTCCTAGTATTTTTTCCTTTCCCGTTGTAACGTCGCCATCGTTCGTCGATCCGGTTAGTGAGAGGAGAAAAACAAAGGAATTATTGAAGGGAAAATCGTCTCTCTTTCGTTAGGAAATTTTAAGCCGTGCTGAGCGCTGCCGTAAACTTCTGAAATTCTTGTGGAGATTCGGATCTGCATTTTCCCATGCTTGAATTGCAACTCGTTTAGCTAATTTCCATAGAATTTCAGGTCCATGTGGGCAATGTGTGTAGAGTTTTTTTGCGTCTTTCGGGGATGACTCTCCCCTTGAGCCTCCGGGTCGCCAAATATGATTTTATCTAGCAACCGGTGCCGCAATTGCAAATCGTCTGGGTTGATCTTGTTGTTGGATTAACAGTGCAAAGGGTCACTACATTTGCAGAAATGGATATAATGTTGTTGCATCCCAATAGGAGTCCGCTTTCTTTCCATGACATGCCACTTTTGTGTTTGTGTTAAGGATGTCACAGGAATTAAATGCTGTATCGCCAAACAACAGGTTAATGATTTGTGGGATATACATTAGAATGAGAAGGATGTCCTTTTCATTCACAAATTTGGTCACTGGGGATTCGATCTGATAGATTGGTAGATGCACCTTTTCTTGTGCAAGTTGAAGCTGTTAATGGTTCTGGTAGTAGCTTTCAGTCGATACTGGTAGCTGTCGCTTTACAGGTAATATCTGACGGATGTTAGAACTTTGCTTTTGCCTGGAAACGAACGCGAATCTTAGAAAGATGTGCCATGTGTAACTCTAGTGATTGGATGGATCTCCGTACTTAACCTTAACCATTATTAAAGGATGTGTCATGGGTAATGAGTATATATAGCTTCTCTTTGTGCAGTCTTTTCTCTTGAAATATTGTTTGGTTTACTATGCGAAATTTCTGTGTATCGATCTCGATATGAAACTAGAAAAAGTAGAAGATGCAGGCATGTTAGAAATCAGTAGGATGCATTACAACAATAGAGACTTGCAGTTCCAATTTCTAGTACTCTAAAATCCCCAGCGAGCATTTTGACTTCATACTACTATGTTCGATACGCATGTAATCAGTTTCGTTAGTCACAATTGTCAAGTTCAAATCTTCAATTGGCACCCAGCAACACTGACTGTATTCTGTCATTTGTCACTAACTAACTAGCGAAGTGCACAACGAAATCTACATGCGGTTCTCTCTTGCATGATTTTGTTCATCTTCTGTGTCAAGACTCATATGTGCAATTCCTTTCTCTGATTGATTCCCGCAGGCACATCGATTGACCAGGGGATTGCATACATCCTGATGCTGGTGGCTCTTGTGCTCACCTACCTGATCCATCCACTGGATGCTTCCTCTCCCTACAAGCTCTTCTAATCCTTGTTTCTTCTGGGGCTTGTTAGGGTTATTAGCTATCCAAGGGAGATTAGCATTTAGGTGATGGTAGGTTCTGATGGATTGGTTGTCATCTGTTGACGATCTGTATCAAAGTGTTTGGTGGTTTGATTGGTCATTTGTTGGCTGTATTGGATTCCATGATTTGGTCCAGTTGTGCTTGCTGGATTCTGTTTTCGCTGTTGCGGTGCTGACTGGTTGGCACATGCACTCACGTGGAATATTTTGCCTTTGCCTGTCTCACATGAGATGATGATGGTTTTTCTCGTGGGCCGAAGCAACTGTTCATGTTATATTTTCCGTGTTCAAGGAAAAGAAAATCAAATGGAATTGTGCAAGACAGGACAACTCGAACAACTGCTTGAAGTTTCAAATGGTATCGATATGTTTTTTGCTTGGAAGGGATTTGTGTTTTCTCATGAAAAATTCTCATTTTTGTGGTTTGGGCCAATGACGGAGGGAGTAGCAACGAGCCAACTATCATCAACTATCTATTGGAAAAAAAACCTGTCAACATATACTGCTCCGCAGATAGCAAAAAATGGGTTAAAAATATCTTGATGGTGAAGAATGGGAAATCTTACACATTACCCCGCTCTTCTAACAAGTTTACTTTGGATCCATTTCAAACAAACCAAAAATCAAAAAGACTATCCATTTTTTAAACAAAAAACACGTTACTTTTGGATCTGATGGATCCATGCGAAAAATAGAGCCATGAGATCAGGCAAAATGCTAGTAACTGATTTCCGTGTAGATCAGCACGTCAAACTTTTGAAAGATCAAACAAGGTAGGCACAAAGCTAGCCCTTAGCCAACTAGTTCCTTAGACATGTACAATATAAGGTGCTTATATGTGAGTGCTTAAAGAGAGAGAACATGGTCAAATTATCAAGTATTATATAAATTTTATCCACTCTAATGTAATCTTTAAGGGTGCTTAGATTATTTATTATATATTAATTAGTATTAATTAAATATATAAACACATCTTAAGTATGAGTGCCTAATTAAACAAATCATGCTATAAAACAAGCATTAATGCTAACTTATGTGGTAAGAAAAAATCGTTTTATTCTGCTAAACATCTCTTCAAATACTTGTATTGTACATGCTCTATACTTTTGTAACAAAAAGAGGCTAAAACTGATACCATCTTCGTTGACGACCAAATAGTAACATTTTACAGGTCTTACATATCTATACGGATCACCGACAATTTACTCGCTGCTTATATTATCATGCGCTACTAGCATGAGACCTGGAGTATCTAGCGAGGAACATAAGGAGGTCGTACATGTTCATTAGTTCCCTTAATTCAAAGGTTGGACGGTACCGGACTGTTCACTAAGATCTCAGTGGAGAAGTCGATGTAATCTAATATGTTAGCTGGCTCATGCGGCTTATTATGCACGTTTGCTTAAGGCATGACTTTGATCCTAATTAAAATAAAAATATGAGCTCCTTGTGTTCTAACAAAACGAAAATAGGAAGATCTTAAAAAAAATAGTACCATATGACAAAACTTTCCTGAAATTTTCCTGAAATTCTACAAATTGCATTGCGCCGTCCATGTAAACCACGCGCTCTACCGCTGAGCTAGGACGGCGTAGAATGTTATTTAATTGCGATGGCCATATATATCAGCAGGTAAACTTACAAAATCCTGTAGTTGACAAAGTTTGAGAAACGCACATATAACTTCATGTAGCTTGTTTTATTGAATCTACACGCTCATAAGTACACTTTGTTGGTAATTTCGTGCTGTGTTTATTATATCTTTCAAATATAACGGAAAATATCAAGAAACACTTAAGTGGTACTTGTTCACATGTCTGAAAATGTGTACAGTACTATACCACGCTTGAGAGTACACATGAGAGAGGGGAAACTGAGAGCAAGGAGATAAATTATTAATGGAAGAACATAAGTTTTGTTTGGAATTCTAGTCACAAACGTGGGCGCCAGCATATTGATGGTTTTTTTTAGCTTATATATTCTAGTCGTCAGCAAGCCTAGTTCTCGTTGTAATGCTACCAATATAGTCCCAATTTAGGCATCTTAGTCTTTGTAACACGTTGTGTACAAAATCACCTCTCCAAAACCCTCGTTAATCGTAAAAGAACATTTCTACGACATTTGTATGGAAAAAGTATATTTAACCCTTTTAAGTATATATTCTATCCCTTAATATATTTTCTCGGCCATTTAACACCTGAAGTAACAAAATCGGATAAAATACCCCCTAAAATGGTTTTGGCCAATGATTTTACCACATGGACGATGACATGGCATTGACATGTTGGGCCTTGCGATTCTTTTTCTTATTCTTCTTCTCCTTCATCTCTTATCTCCTTCTCTCTCTCTCTCTCTCTCTCTGCTCCATCCTTGAGCACTAGCTTCTGTCGCTACTAGCCAAAACGACAGAACAAGGTGCCTTCGGACAACTCCTCCATGCTAAAGCTCTGCCTTGATGTCAATAAGACGATGCGCTGCTAAACTTTCTATGTTGTCCATTGCTATGCGCAAATCACGAGCTTCTTCATGGACTAGAGGTTGAAGAAGTCCAATGAATGAGTTCCACGTGAAAGTGAGTGAGAACAGAAAAAATATATTTATTTGATTTATTTGTTAAATAGTCACCACAGCATTTTCTTATGTGGCTAAAACCACCTTGAATACGTGCTAAGTCAGCAAAACCAACCTTCAAAACTGGTTTGGGGAGTGATTTATGCGGTTTTGTTTCTTCGGGGTGTTAAATGGCTGGAAAAATAGGTCAGGAGGCAAAGTGTCTCTGAGACAATACTTGAGGGGGCTATATATACTTTTTCTTATACATATTCATGAAACTAAGCAGACTTAGGTTAGGGACCGTAGGATTTCAAACAACATAATCATAGCTGAGGAGGTTGCTCATTCCGTCAGCCTTAGAAGCCTCAAATCACTACCAGAAAGTGTAAATATCCCAAGTGTAGGTCCACTTCCCGTGTGTAGAATGTCGGACACTCAGGATAGTCCCGAGTGTAAGGTGAAGCACTCGGTATAGTTGTTATACACACGGTAGACTGTATGTTTCATGATTTCCAGTCCCGAGACACATGGTACAGAAAAGAACGCTCGGTAGACTAAGGTAGAAGTCACCTTCCCAGTCGCAGTAGCGGCATGCAAACGGATTCATGAAGGTTCCAGTGTGTTTTTTTTTGTTCTGACACATGGGAAACTTGTGACACACGGGAGAATTATCATTTAGCGCCAAAAGCTGTGCCAAAATTTGGGCTCGCCGGCAAAATTTTAGACTCTAGTGGCGATCTTTTGAGCCAAAACACACTTGTCAATTTCCTCCAAAGCCAATAGCATTGCGGGGCGGCGCCATGTCACCATCCGCGACCGATCTCTCAGCATTCAGATCTACACCCTCAAGACCATGTGAGCCAATTCCTCCCATTTATCTCTCCATCCATCTTTCATTTTGGTTTACTTTCTTTGCTACTCTTTCTAGGGTTTGGTTCATCTTTGCTCACAGTGCTCCTCGTTGGCCACCGACTACAGTTGGTCTTGCTGCATCATAGATAAGTCATGAGACTATACTTCAATTGTTTAAGCGTATATGCATGACAAGATTAGGATCAGTAGTGTGATGCACATGTATAGAGAATCAGTAATGGTGATGTTTAGTGCATGTGTTTGAGTTGTGATTAGGTGCAATTGCTCGTGCACGCGTACTACTGATGTATAGATGGTTATCTTTACCGAGCAATTATTTGGGGCACAGGTAAAATCAGTGTCTTTTAATCTTCGTTCTGAATGCCATGATAGTGTTAGGTCTCTCTAATTCATGCTTGACTTTGCTACTGATTATATATATATAAATTATTTCATATTATTTTGATTTCCATGTTCTTAAATCCCAGCTCCCCCTCCAGGGTCCCTACCTATGATTATTCATGTACTCTTGTGGCTTCTTACCTTGTGTAATTATGGGACATCTAAAATTTAGTTCATGGATGTGCTTGAAGTTTCCTCAATTAAGTGTACAAACATGTTATAACTTCATCTATGATTGCTAAGTTACTTGGGCTTTAAAATTTTTAGAGCCATGCATAATTTTATAATTAAGCATTGTTTGTGACATGTTGTAATTACTAGGCCTTCTCTTTTGTGGGATTCAGTTAATCAAATCATAGGATGGAGCACCTATGGTCAGTCCTTGATTTTCCTTCCTTCCGTTAATCATGTAAATCATTGCTATTCAGTTAATCAAATCATGATCTGTGCTTGCCTACACCTATGATTTTTGTATCTTATCGATTGAGAAAGGACTAAGGGCAACGGCTAGATCAAGTGCAGATCTTACTGTTATTTCTCAAGATATTAGTGTTATCTGATATAAATGAATTTAGAATTTAGAATAACCATTAGAAAGGGTGAAGTTATTTATCAAGATATTAGTGTTCTCTGATATAGATGAATTTAGAATTTTGTCTCTACAAATGGTCATATATGTATATAAATGATTGCATGTAATGGTTAAGTGGAGTCAAGGAATGAATGTTGTAAAAAGTCATGGAATAAACCTTGTATATGCTCATTATTCATGCATTAGCATTAGCTTTAGCTTCAGTTTTCACTTTTCAGTTATCTACTTCTTTCTTTGCCAAAGGAGTTTTCAGTACTAAATTTAATTGTGTCATTATTTTCAGTTTAGTGTTTCCGGTTGCACTAGAGTTAGAACCTTGTATAGAGTCATGAAGTGAAACTTGTATATGCTCCCTTGCTTCTTTATTTCTTGTGAAATTGATTGACAACTTTCTAGGAATATAGTTTTTTTTCATGCTAGTGGTATCCACTACAGGTTTTGAGTTGCTTTCATGCTTTACAATTTACTTGCGTTCATCAATCATGTTCTAGGTCCTTATATGGAAATTCTTTGCAGCTGAGCACTTGGAGAGGTGAAGCAATAGAAGGTTATCTCATGTAGCTTGAAAATTCATGCATCATGTGTGCCCAATTGATGAAGATAAACTTGTTGAGACCACTTGTATCGTGTCTTATGGCTAGTTAGCTTTTGCATCTTTGACAAGGTGTCAACATCTTGTGGTTGTATTGTGAACTCGAACATGATGTGAACATATTTTTGAAACTATATATGAAATGGTGTATGGTTTGAGTTTGTCATTGTTTATGGTTGTTACATATGTGCTTGATTGTTGATTTTCTTTTAGATAATGGAAGAGAGAACTCTCCTGGCCTTTGTATCATACGACGCACATAATCATGAATTTATTACAAAGTCTTAAAAGTGCACAAGCCAAATGGAAGCAAGATGTGACAGGCCACATAAAAATTATGTCTTACATAGTCTAAGCTGCGGTCGCCATCCAAACCGGAAAATAAACCCTTGGTAACCAAGTTCAGCTTTATTGCACCATCCACCATCGGCTTCTTGCCTTGCCACCGCTGTAGTGAAGACCAAGATTGTAGCTAGTTGGTATAGAAGTAGATAACCAGCATAGGATTAGATGATATCTTAATAATACTATTCCTACAAAGCCAAATTGATCAACATAATACCACCGCGCCTACCAAAATAAGAGAGAGAAGCGGCTTAGCAATACCCCACAGCAAGTCCCAAAAATAAGAAGGATACTACGAGGTCAAGCAAACATAGCAAAGGAACAATCAAAGAAGAAATGTTAAATAGATTCATTGCTAGTACAAAAAAAATTGTTTTCTCCCTTGCCGATTCAGTTTAGCTAAATTATCTTTTGTTAAAATGACCCCCCTACTCAGATACCTTAAGAAAATCTTAATTTTCAGAGGAATTCATCTTTCATAAGTGTGAATTGATCAATGTGAGATACATTGATTGAACAGAGAAAATCCCACAAGCACATAAGTTCCATTTAAACAAATCTCACTGTGGTGTAAGGGCAACGTTCAAAACACGCATCACCAGCTCTGTCCAGGCGACTAAATTCGCACCTAGTAAAGCTCTTCAAAAAGACACATTAAGGGGAATTGTGCTTGTGACCTCCGCCATAGCAATATGACTTTTCTAAACGATATTTTATAAGTGGGGATATTTAAGACATAGAGGAATGGTCTCAACCCAGCTATCCTCCCAGAACCTAACTCGGCCCTATTCTTGATGTGAAAAGAACCAAACCGGAAGAAGTCATCTTTAATCTTCATCAGCCCCTTGCAAAAGTGGGAATCAATGGGCTTACTTTACATACCTGACAAAGGTTTGTCCCGCAAATACTTGTTGCGGAGTAGGTCTTGCCATACCCCATCTTCTATTAAAAGATTAAACAACCATTTGCTCAGCAAACATTTGTTCTTGATGACTAAGTTTTGAATACCTTGCCCGCCTTGATCTTTTGGAGTACAAAGAATACCTCGTTTGGCAAGTCTATATTTTCACTTATGATTATCACTTTGCCAGAAAAATCTAGATTTATAAATCCAATCTTTTGCATTATGCTTTTGGAACTTCAAAGAAGGAGAGGATAAGGGGGTGTTTGGTTGGGCTTTTGAGCAGCTTTTCACTGGAAAAAGCTACAGCCCAACCAAACGGCCAGCTTTTCAACAGCTTTTGCCAATAGTAGCTGTGGGCTTTGCAGTGCAAATTCAGCTGTTTGGAAAAGCTGCCTTCTGCCAGCTTTTTGCAATGTGTTGAAGCTTCTATGCTCATTTTACAAAATGCTATAGATGATTTGGATAAACCAAAAGCCATATGTTCACTTTCCCATAGCTACAACAGCTTTTCCAGACAGCCAGCCGACAGCAGCTTTGTCAACAGCCACAGCCCAACCAAACAGGCCGTAAACATAGGTAGATTGCTGAGGTCCGAATTGATTAGGACCAGCTGACCTCCATAAGATAGATTCTGGCTTTTCCAACTACTAATCCTATTTTTAAAATGATACTCAACCCCTGTCCCATGGCCAAAAGCTGCATATACTGATTTTCAAAATCCTTGGCCTAGCCCAAGCAATAAAGCTCACTTTTATGGAAATCTATATTTAAGCCAGACAATTGTTCAAAGACACAAAGAAGGAGCTTCAAATTAATCGCTTGGTCAAAGTCGTGATCCATTAATAAAATCGTATCATCAGCATATTGAAAGATGGAAATGCCACCTTAAATGCAAAATGACACCACTAATTTGACCATCATCTTTTGCTCGTTGAAGGATAATTGCCAACATGTTAGCCACAATATTGAAAAGAATCGGGGACATTGGGTCCCCTTGCCGCAGGCCTTTTCGGGTGTTAAAATAAGGACCAATGTCATCGTTGACCTTACTGCCAACACTACCACCATGAACAAATTTGGATATCGGATTACTCCATTGGGGAGAAAAGCCTTTCATTAGGAGTCTTTGGTGGAGGAATGCCCAACTGACCTTATCATAGGCCTTTTTGAAATATATTTTTAAAATTACCCCGTCTAGCTTTTTTCTATGCATCTCATGAATGGTTTCGTGTAAAATACCACTCCCTCCATAATGTATCAGCTTGATAAAAGGGCTGTTTGGGTAGGCCGAATGACCTTCTAAGCAATGCCTGAAATATGGGTAATGCCGATTTTAGTAAAAAAATTGAAACTTACATTTAGCAGGCAAATAGGTCGATATTGTTGTATTTGTTTTGCATCACCTTTTCTCGGGAGAAGGGTAATAATACCAAAATTAAGACTATGTAAAGGAAAACTATTGCTATGGAAGTGCACGTGAAGGACCATCTAACCACCCTTGATAAGTTCCCAGAAAATCTGATAAAATTCAGTTGAGAAACTATCAGGGCCCGGGGCCTTATTATGTTCCATCTAGAAACTGCATCCCGAACCTTGTTCTCTATGAACAACTCAGTAAGAAGGACATTTTTCTCATTAGAAACTTGAGGTATGTCATCACGCATGGACTCGATCATAGAAAAATGATTTGGGACATGCGGCCCAAATAGGCTCTTGTAGTATTTTGTAATATAGCTTTTAAGAGTATGCTCATCACGAATGACCCATTCTTCTTGTTCTAATTGAAATATGTGTTGTCTATGGTGTTTGCCATTAGCAATTAAGTGAAAGTACTTTGTATTGTTATTTCGTTCTAACAAATGTTTAACCTTTGCCCGTTGGTACCACTTAATATCCTCCTTCCTAAGAAGCTTAGCAAGGCTCTCATTAAAATGGCGCTTGAGATCAACCTCAGCACTGTTAAACCAGTAGTTTCCGCCTTCTTATCAAGATTGTCGATAATAGCTAAGAGTCAATTTGTTTCCTTTTTGTATTTTGTAAAAGTTGCTCATATTTTTTGCCCACCCCCTTAAATGTTGGCAGAGCGTTCTAATTTTCCATTGCCATCATTTCATGGCATACCTCCCAAATTGTTCCTTGCCCCAAACATTAATCACCATTTTGACAAAACCGTCGTTTGCAACCATCTGATTTCAAATTTCAAAAAGGGCTAGTTGCCAAGATGAGATGTCATACCCATATTCAAAAGAAGAGAGGTATGGTCAGAACTGAAATGCTCTAAACCATGGACCATAACCAAAGGAAAATTTTATTCTCAATTTGTACTCATTAGAAACCTATTGGGTTTCTAAAAACTGGGATTATCTAAAGAATTTGTCCAAGTGAATTTCCGTCCAGACAATGACACGTCTCGTAAATGAAGACTATCGATAATGACATTAAAAAGGAAAGGTCATCAAGCATCAAAGTTATCATTGTTCTTCTTATTCTCTCAACGAATTATATTAAAATCTCCCCTAACAAAAAGGGGAAATGTTTCCTTGATTCTTGATTGTTGGCTTGGAACTAATCTATGGCTGCTAGAAAAAATAGAGGAAAAATCGTTTCCCAAGTGTATGTTGCAGCAAACCGCTACTAAAAAAATACACGTGGCAAATCAAAAGACGAGCAAGAAAAATTGTTTCCCGAGTGTAACCCATGTGTTGAGACACGGGAAAGCTGCTGTTAACTTCCGGATGGCCATCAATGCACTGCCGTTAACTTCTGGATAGCCGTCAATCAGTGGCAGATCCAGAATTTTGAATAAGAGTGTGCCAATTTAATATAAGTATTTTTAATACCGTAAATATGATATACCAATATATAAATATATAATTTACCAAAAACACAATACGAATAGATTATTAAGATCTTATGAACATATTAAAATCAACAAATAAAGTCTAAAATTTACATAAAAGAAACTTAAACTACTACTTGTTGGTCTTACGTCTTCTCATGGTCATGAAAATCTCGATTATATCATCTTCATTCACTTTAAAGATAATATCTCATTCAATAAATGTGATTAGACAATCATCCAAAAGACTATCACTCATTCTATTTTTCAACTTACTCTTGACTAAACTCATTGCAGAGAACACTCTTTCAACACTTGCCGTCACTATGGTCGAAGCAATACTAATTTGAGAAGCAAATACACCAAATTATAAACTTTATGCCTCTTTGTTTCAACAAGCTTAACTGAGAGCTCAACGAGATTGTTTAGACCTTAATTTGAAGCTATCAATTTATCAACCTTTACATCACTTCATAAATCATCAATGCCACGATTATTCACTAGTTAATCTAATCTTGTAAACGACATATTCTCATGCACTAGTTAGATGATAACCTGATGTTGCAAAAACTACTAATCTTTAATTATTATTAGCACTAGCTAGTAGCCCAACAGAGATGTGAATGCTTATTATATATATATGTGTGCCATAGATGAGAAGTATTGAGTATATACTGATCTCATGCCTTGAGACATTGTCATATATGAATGCTTATTATATAATATATTATGCACTGAGAATGAGAAGCATCATCATTTTTCATGAGTGCACAAGAAATACTAGTTTGATCTGTTGATTAGTGACTTAGCAGTGGCTTGAATACTCGGAGTACTAGTTTTTGATTAATGCGGGGGCTTGAATGCTTGATTAAATGATTGGTATTGTTGATTAGTGCTACAGAGTACTAGTAGGATATATATACTGACTGGATATATACCACTGTAGATTCAGAATGCGATCTGTTGCAAACTTGCAATGACGTCGCCGGTCGCCGTCCGATCGTTGCCTGCGGGCTGCCGAGCGCGGTGTGGCGCCGTCCCAGTGCAAGCCACGCTGGCCGCTGTCGCAGTCCGCCGTCGGGACTCGATGGGATCACGGGAAGCCGAGGGGCCGCACGGCCGCAGCCGACGATCGGTTATTTTTTGCGTTTCTTGTTTGATCAGGAAATTAGAGACTGGGGAGATTAACTGATTAAGAGAATGTGGGCTGTGCCTGTGCTTTGGGCTTTTTAATTATTTTTTTGAGCTATGAAATATGAGCTGTTCAGAAATTTTAGGATGAGCCTCGTCCCACCCGTGCCATCCTCTGGGCCCGCCAGTGCCGTCAATGCATAAATTTCCCGAGTATTCGGGTTTTTCCCCAGTGACAAATTGAACACACGGTACGTACACTACCAGTTTCCCAAAGGTTTTTGAAGAAACACTCGGGATAGTTATTTACTTGACCGGACATTTATGGTGTGCATTTTCTTGAGTGTCGCCTTTACAAAAGATTTTCCCGTGTGTATTTTAGCCTTTACTGAGTGTTTCCAGCACAGGGGAAACTTAAGTCTGTTATTGAATGATGGCACCTGTACTGGAGAATTGTTGTGCTAGGCTTGTGAGTACCTTTGATCACCTGTCAAATTTTTTATCAATAATAACGTCCTTGGCATTGTAACTGGGCTGGGTATTACGCTCACTCTTTTAAATGCTGAGGCACTCATCAGACCATGGCATAAAGGGCAGATGTCCAGGATCATCCAAGACCGTGTTGTGTGCCTTTTACGGGCCCACATGCACACACAATCTGTAGCAACAAGGGTTAATGTTTTGATACCACATATAATACCTTGATCCAAATTTGCTTAATACACAACCCATATATAGATAGCACCCCTCTTACACTTCTGTTTTCGCTTTGTACAAAGGGTTAACCGGAGGTGCTACTTATACGTGTGTTTGACATGAGAAATAAAATATTTCTCATCCGTCGAGGGAAAAATAAACACAGCATGCCAGTGTACTATCTACAGAATGAAAAACATAGGGAAAAATATTTTATTAATCATAATAAGTAATAAACACAATTCCCACGTGCCTCCGTGGCCTAGCGCGGCTAGTCTGATTGGCGATGTGGTCTTCTATTTCCTGAGGCCTCGGAAAGCTCCTGGTTAATTATTCCCACAGGCTGAATCGTGAGACACCTCTGATTAAGCTGTGTGGTCGTCGTCTTTAGTCTTCGCTTTGTGTTTTTTCATGCATGGTGATGATAATATGTGTATGCAGGTGGTGGCAGAGTCCGTGTCCTCGTCGGTACACATGCCGTTAGTAGTGGGGCCTTTGCTTCGGCTACATCTGCCCTCATCGTCTAGCCTCATCTGTCCTGAAGAGCGTCGATGTGGTTGGAATTGGAGTAGCATGAATAGATGTCCTTGGCTTGGATGTCTCGACAGTTCGGCAGCGTCCTCGAGGTGAGCGAGGAGTACACCTCATGAGAGTAGAGTGTTGATAGAGACCGGCACCAATAGAAAAACCGATGCGCGTACTTGTCAGCTTGGTCAATGGCAGCGTCCCGTCTTAGACAGGCGACGGTCAGTGTGGGCTTGACGGCCATCCCAGAGGCACGTTTGTGCGCTCCATGGTAGCGCCCTGGCACGATGACTTGACAGCTTCCTCGGGCAGCTTTCTCCAATGCATTCAATATGTCTAGTGCAATGCAGACTGAGTTAAGTGAATTTGTCACTGACAAAACTCATCAACGAATGGCTAGGTAGAGAGCCCGGCATTGACCATCCATTATCAACAACAGGCTCATGAGGGTACCCGTCTTTGATGAATTTCTGTATATAAGTAGGGCCAAGGTCTTTGGCCGAAAACTCTCATTTCCTTCCGCGTGCTCCGACACATCGTCTCCAAGCTAGCTAGCCCTAGCACGGCCGTGAAGCCCTCCATGCGTGGAGCACCAATGCCTGCAACCTTGAGGACCAACGTCCCCAACCTCGACGACCATAGCCCATGCCTCCTCTCCTTCCCGAACCAGTGGACACGCATCGCCGATGATCGCTGCCTCCAAGTCATCACCTCTGATGACCACACCCCCCCTAAGTCGCTACCTTATATCTTCAAGGGTAACTATGGCCACCTCCTCCTCCTTCTTCCCTACCTGCTTGATCTGTGATGTCAGGCGTGCAACTGTGCCGAGAACCAAGAGCATCCCCTTAATAATCGTAATTCGAGGAGGCTGCAAAGACATCAATGGCAGGGGCTCACTGGAACTACAAAAGCAAACTTTACATTGATTATGTTAAGACAGGCGAGACTCCCTTCGACAAACATCTGCACATTACACCGACCGATTGGGCAGAGTTTGTGAAATTGAAGCGAACACCCGAATTCGAGGATAAGAGTGCAAAGGCTAAGGTCATGGGCGAAACCAGTGCAAACAGCGGTGGATGGACTAAAACAGGTTGCCTTTCCTGTGTCGGAGGAGGAGGAACCCATGGAAAGAGGGGTGGATGGGCCGAAATAGGATGCTTGCCCGTACAGGAGGAGGCCACACTTGATGACCCTCAAGTGCCTAGGATGAAAGAGAGCCAAGCCGCTATGTTAACACAGCATACCATGCCATCTCCGGTCAAGAAGAGATTTGAAAGGCGAAAGCGATGTAGTAGTACCAGTACAACCTGGCCCAACAAGAAGAAGGATGACAAGGGAAAGTGTTCAAAGGAAGTTCATATGATCTGTACGAAGATTTACCCTATGCCCCTCTGGCCGAAAATACAAATTTGGTGAGCCATTCGTGCTGGACGATCAAAACCTTTCATTGAGTTGCAGAATTCTGCAAAACGGGTACTTGAATGCATGTGGAAAGCTGGACGGGCTAAGAAGTATTGAGATCAAAGTGCTAGACAAGTACAGTTTTGTCCATACCGGTGGGACATGCAGCTTCTATGTCAACTTGATGACTTGTTCTTGCTCTTCAACTTCGACAAGCTGGACGAACAACTCATTCCATGCTGGACACTACAAGTGATTCAAGATGTCAGGGAGAAGCAGGATTGTCCAGTTGCATTCCATGATCCTTGTCTATTCAAGAATGTTCTCATGAAGGAGCCAACATTTCTGCGGAACTACCTCATCGAATAATGGTACACTCGTAAGGATAAGGAGTTCATCATCTTCCCCTATAACCTACCGTGAGTTCTTTACTTTTTTGTCACATAATTATGCACTTACATACATGTACAAATAAAATTAACGATAGTTATTGCGTTTATGAAGTAACCACTGGATCCTGGCCATTATCGCATGGACATGGAACAAGGTCTTTTACCTTGACTCCATAAAAGTAAGTATGATTTGAGCACAATTAGGGATTTCATCGATGCTGCATTTCTTGAATGCAGTGTGAGAGGTGGGCGTCACTATAGATCAAAAGGTGGCAAGCTAAAGCACATCTTCGACTTAACGTGCAGACAACAGCCCACACCTTCCAACTTATGTGGTTTCTATGTTTACGCGCACATGGAGGTCCTTGTTCGTATGGTTCCAAACACCCTCGAGCAGGAATGGAAATTCCTAGAAAATGAGACGATTCCAAAGGATGAGCTCACCTGTATTAGAGGGATTTTATCATTTTTTCTTAATCGTGTAATAAATGGCATGAGCGAGTTCAACATAAATGCATCGGATGTTTAGACTTGTTTGGAATTTTCTATACTTGTGAATGGCTTGTGTTTGCATGCATGTTTTTTTGTATAAAGTAACTTGTAAATTCTAACTTAGTTCTTTTTACATGAATGCAATGCTATGTTGTCTCATATGAACACCAGGTTTCAAATAGAATTGTAAGTCTTGTTTTGAACTTTGAAGTATGTGAGATATACGTATATGTGGTGTTTCAAACTGTTCTTTAGCAAAAAAAATTGAATGAAATTCAAATTAAATGTAAGATGTACTGTTTGCTGATTTATGATCTGTGATGAAATTTTTACAGGAATAAAATGTTATGTTGTCTCATATCAAGCACCAGGTTTCAAACTGATTTGTAAGTCTTGTTTCGAACTTTGAAGGATATACATATATGCTATTTTAAAATTTTCTTGACCAAACAACATTGAATGAAGTTCAAAGTTAAGATGTACCGTGTGTTTGTTGATATTATGGTATGTGATGCAATGCTTGTGTGAATATATGTATAATGTTGTTTTGTCTCATATGAAGCACCAGGTTTCAAACATGATTGTAAGTCTTGTTTTGAACTTTGAAATATGTGAGATATATATGTGTTGCTTTAATCTTTAAAGTATGTGAGATTTATATGTGATGTCTCAAAATTTTCTTGCCCAAACAACATTGAATGAAGTTCAAATTTAAGATATACTATGTGTTTGCTGATTTTATGATATCTGATTGTTTTGTGTGAATATAGACTGTGATGGAGTGCTTGTGTGTGAATATGTGATCTGTGATAGAATAATACTTGTGTCTATTTGTAAACTGTGAATTGGGCATGACTAGTAGTTCCTAAGACTAGCCAAAAGCAGGAAAAAACATCATCAAAAACAGGTAGCTTATGATCCCGCTAGTGAGGAAGCATTCATCAAGGACGGACATAGAAACAAACCATCAGTGAGAGTATCACCATGAACGACAGGACTACTGAAGTACCCGTTAGTCCAGATGAAGTCATCAACAACGGGCACCTTATGAGCCCGTCAGTCCAAATGAAGACATCAACGACAGGTGTTGAAAACTTCCCGTCCTTGATAAGCCTATTATCAACCACGGGTAAGTTAGCCATCGTTGATGACCTAATGACGACCAATGATTAGTGATGGGCCCGAAATCCGTTGTTGATATGATCTTCTATAGAAGTGACTTAATCATTTTTAGGTTTATTTTAATTATAAAAAACACAACAGATATCATGGTAATATTGACCAACGAACATTACACGTACAAACTAGATATGCGAATGACTACCGAGTAGAAATATCGCATATCTATTGCACTAGCACGCTAGTGAACAAGATATGCAAGGAAACAAGTATGGAGGTATGAAAAGAGACAACTGCACAGTAGACAAGGATTTATTATCGAAGTTCGAGCCTTTGGCGAGGCTGTACGTCTCCGTTGAGGGCTAAAAGGGCTTGCCAATGTGAAGCCCCTTCTCACTTGTGGCAGCTCTTCACCTTGTGGTAGATGAGCTCTACACCCTCACAAACTTCTCGAGGCTCTTCACAAACTGCTCAAGGGCTCCCAAAGGACTTCTAGCCGTCTAGGAGATGCCAATCTCTAAGACTAACAGGCTTCAATTAGTTCGAATTGGAGATGAACTATTGCTTGATGCTCAACTACAGATCAATCTCTCTATCTCAAATATTTTCTCACAAAAAGATCTCACATTACTACAGAAAGCCTCATTCTGGACACTTTATCTCAGACGGTTCATCAAAATCTGTCTCTAATCACATACATTACGGATGAATTTTGTCAAAACGTACATCATAGACGGGTTTTTTCGTCAACCGTCTGTGATAAGGAGGCCATCGCAGATGGGTTTTTATTCTTAAACGTCTATGATAATGGGTTTGATTTCACAGACGGGCTCTTTTTGCCAACCCGTCTGTGAAGCAACATGGCCCATTTTCGGCCCAAAAATCTGGTATATAAACTAACTCCACAAACCCTAACTGCCTGAAATTTTCTAAGTCCTTAATTCCCCACGCCCCGCAACCGAGCCCATCCCTTCTCCCTCCTCCCTCCTCCCCCTTGCCTAGCTCCCACATCGCGAGATCCGCCCGAGTGTCGCCTCCCCACCTCGTCCGCGAGCTCGCCTCCTCCCCGGCGCCTTCCGTCCGCCTTCTCCTCGGCACGTCCCCGACCACCTCCTCCCCGGCGCATCCCCGACCACCTCCTCCCTGGCCGGCGCGTCCCCGACCACCTCCTCCCCGACGCGTCCCCGAGCGGGTCCTCCTCGAGCCGTCGACCTCCCTTCTCCCTCCTCCCTCCTCCCCGGTGACGGCTTCAAGCCCAGGGCGGCCAGATTCGGCGGCGGCGCGGCTGCCTCGAGCCCGGAACGATCGGACCCAGCGGCAACGCAGCGGCCTCAAGCCCGGGACGGTCGGATCCGGCGGCGGCGCAACGGCCTCGAGCCCGGGACGGCCGGATCCGGCGGCGGCACAGCGGCCTCGAGCCCGGGACGGCCGGATCCGGCGGCGGCACAGCGGCCTCGAGCCTAGGGTGGCCAGATCCGAAGGCGGCGCGGCTCGTGGTAGGCGGATCCGGTGGCGCTCCACTGCCAGTGGCCGGCAGTGCAGGACAACGACCGACGGCGCATCAATGTAGCCGCCGTTTGGGCCAGGGGCTGTTTTTTATTATTTTTGCAGTAGGGACATCGCAGATGGGTGAATGCTTCCATCTTGGATAAAAATTTGTTATCACAGACCACTAATCATAGACGGGTGAGAAAACCATCTCGGATGATGGTTTTCACCCGTCTGTGATGTGCATATCTGTAGTAGTGTCACTTTGGGCTTGAGGTAAAGTGGAGTAGCACTCAGGAGAGCAGAGATAGATAAACAAAGAGTTAAATGTGCAAAGAGGCTTGGGGATATATACAGGCAGCCCCTAAAAACTAGTCGTTATAGCAAAATCGAGAAAACCTAGAGGTTTTGACTTGAACCTAGAGATTCCGACACTTTCAAATCAACGGCTATATCGCGTATATAGTAACAAATCTTGGAGGATCGGAGAAAAAACCAGAGACTCCAACTTTCAGAGCAACTACTGTATAGCGAGTCCAGAGATAGCTCTCGAAGACTCTGACAAAAACCAGAGACTCCGATTTTCAAAGCACATCTGATAGAAGATAGCCTTCAACGGGGTGAGGTCAGAGAGAAATTTTGGAGCTTCTGACATTGCGCTTGGAGCTTCTGAGATTTTAAAGAACTCATAGAGTGAAGACAATGAGCGAACTCGGAGCTTTTGCCATGCTGACTAGGACATTTCGAGGTTTCAAAAATTATGTCTTGAAGGGATCTCAGACACTCCAGAAACTTCTAGGAGTTCTGATTTTTAAACTCAAAGAACTTAGGCATGAATAGAATTGGAACTCGGAGGTTCTAGGATGATCTCAGATTTTCTGACATCCTACAAAATCGGACAGATGAGCAACTCGTTGGCTTCGAACTCCCGGATCTCCTCACATACATAGAACCTGGATATTCCAACATTGATCCCAGACGTTCTAACTTTTGTTGAAAGTTTGGGATTTTGAGGTTTTCAAAGGCCTCTGGATAGAAAAGTTGATTCCTAGCTAAGCATTAGCAATGCACTCTCACCAATTTCCAAATATCAACCCCTTCCATAACACGGTTTTCCTAGAACTCAATATAATTTCTTGAACCACTAAAAGAGCTAGAAAATGATCCTTTACGTTCATTTCTTCAAGCTGTCCTTCCTTTGAACTTTTGGGGTCATCAATACTGGTTATATCATTGCTTTCGGGACTGATTCACCTGATCACACTTGATGCACACATTAGCCTTTAATCATTTGTCATTAATCATCAAAACACACTTAGGGGGCCAAGATGCACTTTCAAAAATTATCAACACAAAAAGGATCAAAATTACTACGTGGATGTACCCATTATTGGAAGAAGTGGCACCATGTGGTGATGATGTAGCCGAAGTCGTGGACGAAGACGTTGAAGATGTTCTGGGCACCATAGAGAAGGTCCTAGCTGAAATAGGAGATGTACTGGCTAATGTAGAGGAGGCCATGGGTATTGTAACAAAGGTCTTGGACGATGTAGAGGAGGTCCTAGATGAACGAGCAATCATGCTATGCACTCCCTAAAAACCTTATTCGTTCCCACTTGGTGCAAGCTCAAGAGGGACAAATGGTTTCAGAGGCCTGCTCTCCCATCACCTAATGCACGCTGATACGATGGGTCAGAGTAGCTTCGAAGCAGCACAAAATAAAGGAACAATGAAATGTGTAGAGAGTGGAGAGTGTGCTGCATGTTGTGCCAGGGGTGTGGATCTCTTTGTTTAGCCCACGGCTAGGTAAGGCAAAGGTCACTAGAGGAGTTACACGTAACAACATTCAGAATAATTCATCAATTACATATTTCTAATCAAACTATGAATGTTTGAGATCGTTTGTCTCATATTAACACCCACTATTACACTTGACTATTTATTTATCCACACTAGCAAAACAAAAACTTCAAATCTCTAGTACGTGCACCCAGACTAGAGCAGTCCATTTAACAATATACGTGCAAGTGTGCGTGGTGAGACGAGCGAGTTAGTGAGTGTGCGTGTGTAGTCCCTTCTTCTCATGCTACAAAGAGGTGTCACACACAACACCTTATATGTTGGTGTCCTTCCACCTCCACCAGCAGTATGGGACAAAACACTTTCCTCATGCCTTGCAATTTTAATGGGCATTTGAGATTTATCAAGGAATTATTAATTATATGGTCCTAGGCCCAATATATCTAACAATCCCCCACAAGATCTCAGAGGCACATGAAATTGCCTTGTTTTCCAATGTTCTGTTATTATACCGGTGTTTCGGTTGAGACCTATTTACACAATGGATTGTGCCTTAAATTACAAGTTTTGTGTGGATAAGTTTCACTTAAAATATTTACTGATACTAGGCTGCCATAGGCTAACCCTTGGGTGGAGCATATAAGTCATATTCCTGGCCTCTTCGTGAGCTTCTTATAGATTACCCAAGTCTTGTAGCTGCGATTAACAGTTGAGCTCATATAGATGTGTTGTTTCAAGACTACTTTGTGGCACAACATCTTTGCTAATGATAACCATAAAACACGTTAAGATTATTATCTTGCCGTATAGATTTTGGAAGTATTGCATATCCACCAAAGTGGATTATAAAAGTACTCTCCTCCAGTTAACCAATAGTTTGTTTTTCCTAGGTCATACTTCATGGGATCTTCGATCACATAGGTTGGGTTACCACTATGGTGTAACTTAAGTAGGTCTCGTACCCATCTCCTTGATGCATTATTTATCACATTCCGAGATAACCCCTTTATAAAGGAATTTGCTAGGTTCTTAGCTGTTTGGATATAATCCAAAGCTATCACTTCAGAGTTTCTCAATTCTTGAACAAACTTCAAACGTCTTTTCAAATGTCTCGAGGAATTCATATTATCCTTTGCATTGTTCACTTTTATGATGACCGTTTAGTTATCACAGTTCATGAGGATAGCCAGTATCAATTTTTCAACTATTGGCGCCAGATCCATCAAGAGCTCACGCAGCCATTCTACCTCAGCAGTAGCTGTGTCTAGTGCTATGAGCTCTGCCTCCATGGTTGACCTTGTCAATATAGTCTTTTTGTAATACCTCCATAAGATTACTCCTCTGCCAAGAGTGAATACATATCTAATTGTGGCCTTGATCTCGTCAGCATCAGAGACCCTATTGGAATCACTATATCCCTCAAGTACACCTGGGTATCTGATAAAGTGAATCCGATATCACATTGTACCTTTTAGATAGCACATTACTTTTCCAAGAGAATGCCAATGTTCATCTCCCAAATTACAAACAAACCGGCTCAATTGCTCACAGCAAAAGAGATGTTAGGCCTCATGGTGCTAGCCAAGTACATATGTGAACCAATAATCTAGGAGTATCTCAACAGATCTTTAGCAATTCTTTGATTTTTCCAAAGCATCACCCTAGGATCATAAGGTGTTGGAGAAGGCTTGTATTCCATGTAGTCAAAGTGACTTAGGACCTTCTCCACATAATGAGATTGCAAAAGATTAATCCCATCCTCACCCTTTATTAGCTTAATGTTAAGAACAACATCAACTTCTTGCAGAACTTCATGTCAAAACTTTGAGACAAAAAGTCATTGACCTACTGAAAATGCATCCAGTCCCAAGGAGTGTGGAAGGATGATTATCTAGCCCCAAGGTTTGGTTTTGATGGTTAATGGCAACCCTCACCTATATCTAACGTTTACAATGAGTGTGAACAGGGGTTTAGATGAACAGGTGATCAATCAAGACAACATCTGAGTGATGATGAGGCCTAAAAAGAGCAAGGAACCGTGAAGGTCAGAAGGGCTAGCTGAGCTAGTCTCCTGAGGCTCAGTTGTGAGGAAGCTGAGGCTGTGCTCGAGGGCAAGCGAGGTGATGGTAGCTTGATGGAGTTCAAGGACCGTGACTGCAAGCTGGATAAGACCTGGAGGAGCTAGGAAGCTGGTGGATCTGCGTCAAGGGGTTCGCTGTGCGTCTTCAAGGGCTGTCGTCTTCAGATTGTTAGCTTGGAACTAGTGCCAAGATTCTGAGCGAGCTGGTCAGTGGCAGTGGTGAGTCCATTGTCCTCCTAAATCAGTTTTTAGGCTTGTAGTGACCCGGACAGTGTTGTGCTCAGGTGCTGCCTGAGGCAACCGAGTCCACTTGAGTTTGGCATCTGAGACTCAGGTGGGTAGCTCAACGTGGCTAGTAGGTTACATAGTGTGTGTTAGCTGAGTCTCAGATAGATGTGTCTGGTGGCTCTTTGTCTAACGTGGCATGAGGGTAACGGCTAGCTGCCAGGGACCCTATAAATAGGGAACCTGGGGAGGTTTCGACCTCAACCTTTACCTCTACCATAGAAAGCACCCTGCTGTCGGAAGAAAGAGCTCTTAGTCTCTGAGAGAGTGTTGCCTGCGTGCATCCACAGTGAGAGAGAGTTGCTTTGCATCCTGAGTGCTTCAGAACTGAGAGAGTTTATGGTACTGGTTCCTCCAAGAGTCTGAGAGAGCTCTTGGAGTTCGTCTGCTCCAAGACTGGGAAGTTGGAGCCGTTGGTGAGCAAGCCAAGTCTTGTGTGGCTGCCTCCAAGCGTTTGTGAAGGTGATTTGGGTCTGCTTGTCTCGCTGCGGTGAGATCAAAAGGATTCCACACAAGATAAGTGAACGAGAAAAGAGCACGGTACAGTGCCGGCTGTGAAAGCAGCTTCCTCAACGGAGACGTTCCACTTGCTCAAGTGGGAACTTCGGTAAAACAAACCCTTGTGTCTTCTTGCATATTTGTTTGGTTTGTGTTCACTTGTGCTGATATACATGTTCATTGGTTCACTTGTGCTGATATACATTGTTCACTCACTGCTGCACACAACTGAGTTTCCCACCTGAGACTCAGTGACACTTAGAACAAGTTGTCTCCTTTACTATTTTGTGTATCTGTTGCACTCAACTGAGTCACTCACCTGAGACTCAGTTGATACTTAGCTGTCTCTGCACTGCTCTGCTTGCATTTATCTGTGTTATCCACCTGAGAGTCAGTTGCCTGAGTTAGTTGCTTAGGATTGGCCCATTTTCTTAAGTAAAGCCAATTAGGTTTTAATTTTATAGAGCCGACCTATTCACCCCCCTCTATTCGACTCCCCTCTAGTCGACTCCTGAGATCTTTTCAAGTGGTATCAGAGCCTCGTTGCTCATATTGGCTTAACAACCAGAGTTAAGGGATGCTGAACTACGAGGGTAGAGTTCCCATGTTTGATGGCACTAACTATGCTTTTTGGAAGCGGAAGATGCAAATGCACCTTACTGCAATGGACCCAGATGTCTGGAAAATTATCATGACAGGTCTTAAGTGGAAAATGAGAGCACCCCTACTGATCAAGACAAGATCAACATCAAGAACAATGCTAGGGCTGCCAATGCTATCTATATGGGGCTGTAGGAACATGAATTCAACCGTGTCAGCACCTTTGATGCAGCCCATGATATCTGGAACACCCTTCAGGCCATTCATGAAGGCAGTGATATCTTGAAGAGGTCCAAGAAGGATGTGTTAGAGCATGATCTTGACAACTTCCACTATCAACCTGGAGAGGACATCAACTCCATCTTCACAAGGCTTACAATGATCACAAATCAGCTGAAGGCCCTTGGATCAACCAGAGTTGAAGATGAAGATGTGATCAAGAAGTTCCTTTTTGTCCTTCCCAAGCCCTATCACACTCTGCGTCTGATGATGAAGGAAAAGGACGGCTTCGACAGGATGAAGCCCACTGATGTGCTTGGTAGGATGCTTACTCATGACATGGAGTTGAATCACTCTAAGAAGCATGCTGCTACTTCTGGCAAGAACAAGGACATAGCTCTCAACATAGTGGGTAGTCTCAAGGACTCCAGTGATGAAGAAGATTTGGATGAAGAGATGTCCACTGATGAAGAAACTGAACTTGCTATGCTCACTCGCAATTTCAGAAAGTTCTACAGAAGAAAGAAGTTCTCTGGTTCTGCTGAAAGATTCAAAGGGAAGAAACAGCTCAACGACAAGAAATGTTTTGAGTGTGGTGACCCAGGACATTTCATTGCTGATTGCCCCAAGAAGAGCAAGAAACCAGAAGAGAGCAAGTACAAGAAGAAGGAGGTCATTGTCAAGAAGAAATACAAGGAAGCGAAGCTACCTACCTTCAGAAAGAAGAAGACCTCTGCTGCCAGAGTATATGTGGGACAAGTTTGGGTCTCAGATGATTCAGAGTCTAAAGAAGAATCAGAAGAAGAAACTGGGCTAGCTGGGTTAGCCATCTGTGTCTCAGATGGATCACTCAGTAGTCCAGCTGAGTCAAGCGATGGCTCAGTTAGGTCACTCAGTTGCGTACCTGAGTCAGACTCTCTCTTCGACAAGGACGTCGATCCTTCATCTGCTGAGACTCCAGCCCTATGCCTTATGGCTAAAGGCAACAAGGTATTAACTGATGATGACTTCCCTGATTATGTTCAGCTAATGGACATTCTTGACAGGACAGAAAAGCTTCTTCGGAAAGAGGAAAAGAAAACATCTCTCTTAGGGACAAACTAACTGATATGCAGGTGTCCCTCGATAATGCTCAAGATGCTAAAGCTGATCTTGATGAAGAAGTTTACTTGCTGCAGGTGGCTCAAGATAAGCTCAAGTTATCACATGAGCTTCTAACTTCTGAGCATGATAAGCTTAAGGAAACCCATTCAGCTTGCTCTATTGTTATTCCTAATGCTAACCCCCTAATGTTATAGAAACCTACTTAAACTGTGCATCTCGCATCAATGCTATTACTTCCAGTACAGTTTTTGTTACTGATTCACCCAGTGGATCAAGTACTTCAACTGCTACTAACTCTGTTGATGCAGCAAAGTTTAATGAGCTTAAGGAGGAGCATGAGGAGCTGAAAAGGCTCATGAGAATAGACTTATGCAGTGCTAACATTGGCATGCAAAACATTGCTAGACTCCAGTCCACCCTAGTTCTCAAGAACAATGGTAAAAGGGGACTTGGTTTCACTCCTGTGCTTGGCAAAGATAAAACTGTCATATATTTCCCCTACTACTAACAAGAAATCTTTGAAGAACAACTTTGTTCCTCAAATGGAAAAATATGATGCTAACTCTCTTGCAGGAAATCACCGAAAAACAGGTGGTTATATGAGAATTCCCTCAACCCCCAGCTATGTGCTTAGAACTGGGAAGAATGGTAAGATTGAGGCAAGTATGTTGGGCCTTGGAGTGAATACAAAAGAGTACCGAGTATTGGGTACCAAAATCTGTAGTCGCCTGTGTCTCAGGTGGCTCTCTCAGGTGCAATGCAAATGTGCTAACCCTTCCATCTGAGCTTGCAGGAGATAAGAATCTGAGAAAGATTCAGAGGTTCTCAAAACTTTCCAAAGCTATATCTGCTAAGAACTCATCTGTTAAGCTTATTTCTGCTATTGATGCTTATAGTAAGAGACCTGCCAACTTGGGAACCAAATCTGTTTGGGTTCCTAAGTCTAAGAACTAATCATGCAGGGCTCTGCCTCCAGTGGAACTAAATGGGTCATGGACAGTGGCTGTACACAACACATGACTGAAGGCAAAGAGGAGTTCATTGAGATAAGAAAAGACAACCTCCCTTGCAAATATGTCAACTATGCTGATGATTCAAAAGGCAAGGTATTAGGTTGTGGTAAAATTACTATCTCTCAGGAACACTCTCTTACTGAAATAATGGTTGTTGAGTCTATTTCATATAACCTCTTATCTGTTTCTCAATTATGTGATGCTGGCATGAAAGTCACATTTTATCTCTCCCTCTCTCCCCCCTCCTCCCTTCCTCCTTTCCCTCCCCCCTCCTCTCCCCCCCCTCCCTCTCCCCCCCTCCCCCCCCATCCCTCTCCTCCCTTCCTTTTTCCCTCCCCCCCCCTCCCTCCCCCCCCGCTCCCCCCCCCCTCCCCCCTCCCCCCCCCCCCCCCCCCCCCCCCTCCCCCTCCCCCCCCTCTCCTCTCCTCCCCTCTTCCCCCCCCCTCCCCCTTTCCTCCCCCCTCCCCCCCTCCCCCTCTCCTCCCCCCCCCCTCCCCCGTCCCCTCCCCCCCTCCCCCCCCCCCCCCTCTACCTCCCTCCTCCCCCCCTCCTCCCCCTCCCCTCCCTCTCCCTCCCCCCCCCCCCTCCCCTCCCCCCCCCCCCCCTCTCCCTCCTCCCCCCCTTTCCCTCCTCCTCCCTCCCCCTCCTCCCTTTCCCCTCCCCTCCCCCCCTCCCTCCCCTCCCCCCCCCCCCTCTCTCCCTCTCCCCTCCCCCCCCTCCCCCCTCCCCCTCCTCCTCCCCCCTCCCCCCCCACTGCTCTCCCTCTCCCACTTCTCACTCACCACTCTCTCACCCACTCTCACCTCACTCCTCACCCCACCCTCACATCACCCCACCCCTCCCCGTCCTCTCCCCTAGCTCCACCCACTGCTCTTCGCCTTCTCTCATACCAATCCCCACTTCCTCCCCTTCACTCACCTCAACTACTCCTCCACTTTCCCTCCTACCTCCTCTCCTCTTCACGCTCACCCTCCACTACCCCTACACACTCTCATGCCTCACTCTTCCCTCCTACTCCCTCACTCCACCCACCCTCCTCGCTGACCACTCAACTCTCTTCTGACTCACCCACCCACTCTCCCTCACATCCCTCTCTCTCCCCTCCCCCCTCACTTATCTCTTCCCCCCCCTCCACACTTTATCATATCCTACACTCTCTCTCCCCTCCCCTCTTCTCCCCTCTCACACAACACCTCCCACTACTTTTACTCTACAACCCACCCTCACTGCTTCCTCCTCTCCCTCTTCACACTCACACTCACACCCCACACACACACCACACCCAACCCCGCCCCACTCCCTTTCTTCTTTCAACTCTCACACCCCACCCCACTCACCCTCCAACACTCTACTCACCTCTCACCAACTCTCTCACTCCTCTGTCCCTCTCTTCCTCTCCCTACACACCCCGCTCAACACTCACCACCCCTCCTCACCCACTACGACTCTTCCCCTCACCCTACTCCCCTCTCCCTCCCCCCCCTCTCCCCCTACTCCCACCCCCCCCCCTCCCCTCCCCCCCCCTCCAAATAAAGAAAAAAAAATAACAAAATAATAAAAAATAAAATAAAAAAAAAAAAAAAAAAAAAAAAAAAAAATAAACAAAAAAAATAAAAAAAAATAAAAAAAAAAAAAAAAAAAAAAAATATAAAAAAAGAAAAAAAAAAAAAAAAAAAAAAAATAAAAAAAA
>JAGXJF010003796.1:0-5000 GCA_019208055.1 Stipa capillata | reverse complement strand
AAATAAAATACACAAAAACAAAAAAAAATAAAACACAAAACAAAAAAAAATAAAACAAAACAAAATATAAAATAAAAAAAAAATAAAACACACAAAACACAAAACACACACACAAATAAAAAAACACAAAACAAAAAAAAACAAAACACAAAAAAAAACAAAATACACAAAACAAAACAAAAAAAAATAAAACACAAAACACAAACAAAATACAACAAAACACATAAAAAAAACACAAAACAAAACAAAACAAAAAATAAAACAAAACACAAAAAAAATAACAAAAAAACACAAAAAATAAAAAAACAAAACAAACAAAACACAAAACAAAACAATAAAACACAAAAACAAAATAAAAACAAAAAACAAACACACACAAAACAAAATAAAATAAACAAAACACAAAAAAAAATAAACAAAATAAAATACAAAAAAAATAAAAAACAAAATAAAATAAACACAAAACACAAAACATATACATAAGAAAATAAAAGAAAACAAAACACAAATAAAACATAAAAGATACACACAAAAACATATATATAAAAAAACAAAAGAAAATAAAACAAAACAAAAGAAAACAAAATACAAAACAAACACATAGAAAAGAAAAAAAACAGAAAAAACAAAATAAAATAAAAAAAAAAAAAGAAAACAAAATAACAGACACAAAACAAAAAATACAAAACAGAGATAAAAAAAACAAAAGAGAGAGAAAACAAAAAATAAGAAAACAAAGAGAAAAGAAAATAAAACAGAAAAAAAACAAAAGAAAACAAAAAAAATAAAAGAGATAAAACAAAAACACACACAGATATAAGAAAAGAAAAAAGAAAATACAAAAATAAAAAAAACAAAAAAACAAAATAGAGAGAGATCACAAAACATAAGCAGACACAAAAGACATAGAAAAGAAAAGAAAACAAAATAAATAAAATAAAACAAAACAAAAGAAAGAGAAAAAAAAAGAGAAAAATAGACAGAGAGAGAGATACATAATAGAAAATAAAATAAATAAAACATACAGAAAAACATATAGAAAAAAATAGACACAGATAAACAAAAAAATATAAGAAATAAAATATGAGATAATAGAATATAGATAATATAGAGACAAGATACAGACAAAATCAGTGAATAAAAAATATAAAAGATAAAACATAAAAGACAAAAAAAATAAAAATAATAAAAAAGATATAAAAAATATAAAAAAAACACATAAAAAATACAAGAAAAAGAAAAGAGATATAAAAATAGAAGATATACATATAGATAAAATAAAATAGAGAGAGAAAAATAAAAGATAGATAGAGAAAATAACATAGATAGAAAAAAAGATATAGATACAGATATAGAGAAGAGATAGAAACAAGAAAAAAAAGATGATACGAAAAAATAAAAATAAGATAGAAAAAAATAGAAAAAAAATACAAAATACAGATAAAGATAGATATGAAAATAATATAAAAAATATAAAGAATAAACATACAAAGAAAGGATATAGATATAAAAACAATAATTATAAAAATAAAATACAAAAATAAAAAAGATATAAAGATAAAAAAAATAGATAGAGACTAAAAGAAAATAATGATAATATAGAAAATAAAAAAAATGAAAAAAAGAAAATAATATGAAAATATACATAAAGAAAACAAAAAATAAGAAAACATAAGATATAGAACTAGAAAACATATAAAAATATAAAAAGAAAGAGATACTATAGATAGAAAAAGAAAAAAATAAAAAAAATAAAAAAGATAAAAATAAATAGAAAAAAAATAATAGTAGAAAAAAACAGATAACACATAAAAATACATATAAAAAAAAATATAGAAAAGATATATATAAAATAAAACATAGAAAAAAAAATATAAGAAATAAAAAAAAATATATAAGAAAATAAAATATAAAAGAAAAGAGAGAGAGAAAATAAAAAGTAAATAAAAACAGATATAAAAGAAAAAAAAGAGAAAAAAAAAGATACATAAAATAAAAAAAGATATAAAAGAAAAGAAAAAAAAAAAAAAGAAAAGATAGAAATATAAAATAAAATAGAAAAGAAAAAAAAATAAAATAAAAAAAAAGAAAAAAAAGAAAAAAAAATAAAGATAAAATAGAAAATAGAAAAGAGAGATATATATAAATAAAAAAAAAAAATAAAACATAACATAAAATAAAATAAAAGAAAATACAAAACAGAAATAAAATATAAAAACATAAAATAGAGAGAGAGAAAATATAAAAAAAAAAAAAGATATAAAAAAAAAGAGATAAAAGATATAAAATAGAAAATAAAATAAAATAAAAATAGAGAAAATATAAAACATAAAATACAGACAAAAATATAAATAGAAAATAAAATAGAGAAAACAAAATAAAATATAAAAGAAAACAAAAAAAAAGATATAGAAAAGAAAAATAGATATATATAGAAAAGAAAAAAAAGAAAATACAAAAAAGAAAATAAAATAAAATAAAATACAGAAAAAACAGATATAAAATAAAAAAAAGAAAACAAAATATATATAAAAAAAATAAAAAAAAATAAAATATACAGATAAAATAAAAAAATAGAAAAAATATATACAAAATAAAATATATATAAAAAGATATATAAATATATATAAAACAAAAGAAAAATATAAAATATAGAAAATAAAAAATAAAAAAAATACAAAACAAAACAAAAGAAAATATAAAATAAAGAAAATAAAATAAAAAAAATAAAACAAAAGAAAAAAACAAAAGACAAAACAAAAGAAAATAAAATAAAAAGAAAAGAAAAGACATAAAAGACATAAAATAAAATAAAATAAAAAAAACAAAAGATACAGACATAAAAAAAAATATAGAAAATAAAACACAGAGAAATAAAAATAAACAAAATAGAAAACATAAAACAAAAACAAAATACAAAATACAAAAGACATAAAACACAAAACATATAAAAACACACACATACAAAATAAAATAAAAAATAAAAAAAACATATATATAAAATAAAAACATACACAAAACAAAACAAAATAAAATAAAAAAAACAAAAAAATATAAAACAAAACAAAATAAAATAAAACACAAAAAAAAATAACACAAAATATAAAACAAAACAAAATAAAAAAAACAAAATACACATAAAACAAAACAAAAAAAATACAAAACACAAAACAAAATACAAAACACATAAAACACATACAAAAAAAATAAAATATAAAAACACAAAATAAAATAAATAAAACAACAAAATACATATACATACATAAAAAAACAAAACAAAATACAAAACAATACATATAACATACAAAAAAAAATAAAATAAAACATATAAAATAAAAAACATACAAAACACACACAAAGATATAAAACATATACATATAAAAAAATAAAATAACAAAACAAATAAAACAATAAAACAAAACAAAATAAAATAAAATAATAAAACAAAATACATACAAAACAAAAAAAAACATAAAAAAAACACAAAAAAAACAAAACAAACACAAAATACAAAATAAAAAAAAACACAATAAAAAAAAACACATACACACACAACAAAACATACAAAATAAAACAAAACAAAACAAAAAAAAAAAAACACATACAAAACATAAAATACACACACAAAAAAACACACACAAAACAAAACATAAAACATAAATACAAAATAAACAAAACAAAACAAAACAAAATAATACATATAAAACAAACAAAAAACAAAATAAACAAAACACACACAAAATACATACAAAACAATACATATACATAATATACAAAACATACAAAACAAAACATAAAAAAAACAAAATAAAACACACAACACACACACAAAAAAAAACAAAACAAAACACACAAAAAACAAAACAAAATACACATAAAAAAAAACACAAAACACAAAAAAAAACAACATACACACACACAACACAAAACAAAACATATACACAACAAAACAAAACAAAACACATACAAAAAAAAAACACAAAACAAAACAAAATAAAAAGAACAAAACAAAAAAACAAACACAAAACAAAACACATAAAACAAAAACACACACAAAAACAAAACAAACACACAAAAAAACAAACACAACACAAAACACACACAAAAAAAGACAAAAAAACAGAAAACAAACAAACAAAAACAACAAAAAAAAAACACAAAAAAAACAAAACAACACAAAAAACACACACACAAAAACACATACAAAACACAAAACAACACAAAAAACAAAAAACAAAACAAAAACACAAAAAAAAACAAAACAAAAACACAAAAAACAAAAACAAAAAAAAACACAAAAAAAACACACAAAACAAAAAAAACAAACACACACAAAACACAAAAAACAAAACAAAAAAACACACACACACACAACACACACAAAACAAAACAAAAAAAACAAAAATAAAAAAACAAAAAAACACACACACACACAAAAAAAACACACAAAAAAAACACAAACACAAAACAAACACACACAAAACAAATAAATACAGACACACAGAAAAACAAAACACAAAAACACACACAACATAAAACAAAAAAAAATAAAACACAAAAATAAAACACACAAACAAAACACATATACAAAAAAAAACATAAAAAACAAAACACACAAAAAAAAACACAACAAAAAAACAAAACAAAACACACAAAAAACACAAAAAAAACACACAAAACAAAAAATCACACACAAAAACAAACAAAACACAAAAACACAAAAAAAACAAAACAAAACACACAAAACACACACAAAAACAACAAAACAAAACAAAAAAACACAAACAACAAAACACATACAAAAAAAACAAAAAAAAACACAAAACACAAAAAAAAACAAAAAAAAACAAACACAAAAAATAAAATCACACAAAAAACAAAAAAAAACACACACAAAACAAAAATAAACAACAAAACATACAAAAAAAAACACAAAAAAAACAAACAAAACAATACATAAAAACACAACAAAACACAAACAGAAAACACAAAACACAAAA
>JAGXJF010003795.1:0-51025 GCA_019208055.1 Stipa capillata | reverse complement strand
ATCACACTCGTCGGCAAACCAAAAGCCGAATAGGGCTATTCGGCAAACGGTTCGACGATTGCCACGCAATTCGGCAGCCCGGGTGCGAAAAAGAGCTTGTCGGCAGACCCATTTGCCGAATTCCTGTGCATGTCAGCACCCCAATTGCCGACTTGACGCATTTCGGCATACCGGTTGTCGACTTGGCTCAAATCGGCAAACCGCTCGCCGATTTGGGCCAAGTTGGCATTTACTCGCCCGAATCGGTCGGCCGCTCACACGCGCACCACACGCACACGAAGCCGAGGCGAGGGAGGCGGCGGGGGCACGCCGGGCCGAGCGGGGAGACGGCGGCGGCGGTGGGCAGCGCGGCGGCCGGCGGCGAGGCCGTGGGCGGCGGCGCGACGTGGGAGAGAGATAGGAGAGAGGAGAAGAAGAGAAGAGGAAGGAAGAGAAGAGAAGAAGAAAAGGAGGGAGGAAGAAGAAGGAGGAAGAAGAGGAGAAGAAAAGAAGAAAAGAAGGAAGAAAAAAAGAGGAGGCGCTGCTGCGGATTTTTTCGTTGGTCAGGTATACCCTAATTTCGATAAAATTTGTAGAATTAGTTTATTAATTACAAAAATTTTATGTTGTGTAACTTATTATTAGCACGGTAGATTAGGGGTAGAAAAAATTCAAAAAGCAACAATGATCATTAATTAGTTTAGGATAAAAGTAAAACACCGAATTCCTAGCCAGCATAGCATACAACCTGATGCTCAGGTAGAGCCAAAATCAATGTCAATTCTTATCAGCATATAGTAAAGGGGTTTATGTCTTTAGAGAATCAATCTATCCATATTGTACAAAGGATCACGCAGAGGCATAGCACAATATATGCACATATATTATGTACCTGAGTTGTTTTAGAATAATATACTTGTGGCGTTTTAGAAATTGAATTTCGTCTACAATCTCGTATGTCACGATTTGATCGTACAGTTGACGATACTACGAAATAGTTATACAGAACTAGCAAAATATGGAAGAAATAGAAGTGGAGTACGATTTTTGAATAAAAGAAGTAGACTACGTAGTTAAGAAAAAGTCGTAAACCTAAATTTGTTATTATAGATCAGTCCAACATATCAAGCTATATATTATGAGTCTCCTGCGTTATGAACATAGGTTAATTTTACGAAATGATGTTGCGGATGACAGGAATGTCTGATATAGTGAGATTCAAGATTTTCTATGGTCCTGGAGAAGTGAGGACGAACTCGAATGGACATTAGAGAAGCTAAAGATTGGTTCATCCGTAGCTTTAGTCTTGATACAGACATGTATAGTGTCAGCATTCAAGCTGTGTTCACAATGTCCTTAAGTTCCCCACGCTGGGATCTGATGTCCGTTGAAAGAACGAAGGAGTGGACTTCTTGGCTTAGAGTCTGGAGCGGTCGTAAGGATGAGCCTGTTGCTTTGGTGTAAGCTGTTGCGAAAGATCCAACCGGGATATATTGGTACATCATATGAAGAAAATCACATAAGTGCATCAGCGCAAGGGGAAACACAGTACGGAGCCGGAGATCATTCTGAAGCAGTGATTCCTGGAGGAATGAGACGTAACCATTGTCCTACTGGGCGAGCGGACGAAGCTGAGGAATTCGAAGAGTTGGTGGAGGCTATGGAGCAGGAAGATCTAGCGGGCATTGCGCAAGATGACGACGAGGAGGACGATGATGAAGACAGTGCTGAGGACAAGGAGCCTTCTGATCATCAAATTCCGAGCGGGTGGGACCAAGAACTATTGGGTGGTATGCGTGTGACAGATGGGCATGAGTCATCGTGGGAGTTCAGAAGCAATGAGACAAAACATGGCACCATGTATCGCAGCAAGCTTGAATTGAAAGATGCGGTTGCTCTATGGGGTATGTCCACGCAACGAACCTTTCA
This sequence comes from Stipa capillata, assembly GCA_019208055.1. Taxonomy (NCBI): domain Eukaryota; kingdom Viridiplantae; phylum Streptophyta; class Magnoliopsida; order Poales; family Poaceae; genus Stipa; species Stipa capillata. The sequence goes on along the minus strand of JAGXJF010003795.1, from coordinate 49,117 downwards.
TGTTCAAGTGTCTACCCCGACCCAGTACACCGCAAAGTGCAGCAGCAATGTTTGTCCTTGCTATGTGCATGCTCACGTCCCGAAGTACGAAGTGACTTAGATTGTTACTAGAGTAGTGCCTCATAACTGTGTTTGATCCAACGTCCTCGCAGAGCATCGTAACATGACTTCAAGTCTAATTGCAAGATTGATGTTCGTCGAGATAGTGGAGAAGAAAGATATGGAAGTGAAACATATTCAAGTAGCAATAAAGAACAAGTACCAGTTCTCAATCAGCTACGGGAAGACATGGCGTGCTAAACAGAAAGCAATGGAGATGCGATTTGGGAATTTCAGAGATTCATATCACAACCTTCCCTACCTGTTGTGGACACTACAAGGCAGGAACCCAGGCACGTTTGTCGACATCAAGTATACTTTGTCATCCGAGTCACCAGGATATAAAGAGATGAACCGTGCTTTTTTCTCCTTCGGATCTTGCATTCAAGCATTTAACCATTGTCGACCTTTGCTGTGTGTTGATGGTACGTTCTTGACGAGCAAGTATAGGGGGCAAATCCTTACCGCTATTGGAGTAGATGGTAACAACCAAATTCTTCCACTGGCTTTCGCATTTGTTGAAGGCGAGAACTACGCGAGCTAGCTATGGTTCTTCAGAAGACTGAAGCGAGGTGTCGTCAAAAATCGACCGAACATGTGCGTGCTCCATGATAGGCATCCCGGTATATTGAAGGCTGTGAAGACTCTTACAAACCCCACACCGGATGAGCTTGAACCCTGGGCTGATATGCAAAGCCGCTGGTGCATTCGCCATCTCGGGGCAAATTTCTACCGGCAGTTCAGAAATAAGCGTCTTATGAATCTCTTCAAGAGGCTATGCAAGCAAAATCAGCAAAAGAAGTTCTACAAATTGTGGGCTAAGCTAGACGAATTCACGAAAACAGAGTTAACTCAGCAAAGGAAGAAAGCCGCGGCAATTACAGTAGCAGCGGACGACGAGCCGAAAGAACTCTGTGCTCTGCCTGGTATTGACCCGCCTGGTGTTAAGAGGAAGAAGGGTGGACGAATCAAGACCTTCTCCGAGTGGATCGAGAATGAGCCGAAGGAGAGATGGTCCTTGCTCTTCGACACTCACGGTGCGAGGTACGGTATCATGACAACCAACCTGGCGGAGGTGTACAATTGGGTACTTCGCGGACAACGCGGTTTACCCTTAGTTGCTATAGTGGAGAGCATACTTCATGGGACAATTCGGTACTTCCAAGAGAGGTATCAGACCGCTGCATTGCACATGAGCACCTACACGGAAACGCCTTTCAGCGCTACTGTGATGCAATACATGGAGCAGAAGATAGCAAAGGGGAAGATGCACACCGTCATACGGATTGGGAACCTACAACATAGGTACGAAGTTCGACTACGGGATAAGACAGGTTTTGGAACCGCAAATGAGGTTCGGACGTTCGAGATTACGTTCGGCTGTGCAGAAATTCCAACCTGTAGCTGCACATGCAACAAACCTTTTCTTCTACACATGCCGTGTTCACATGTGCTAGCCGCGTGCGGGCTAATTGGTATGGACTCTACCTCTTTCATGTCACCGTTTTATTTAAAGGAGGCCGTCCTTGCAACATGGAGCGGTGAAATTACTGGCTTCCGTGCTGTCGACAACTTCACCACAGTAGAAGAGGAGCAAAGGGAGTACATACCGCACTGGAGCCTACTTCGTGACACCAAGGGACGGCGTAGAGTTCGTCGAATTCGCAACGACATGGATGAGTCAGAGGTTGGGGGCCCTACAAGGCAGTGCTTGCATTGTGCTGCTTATGGCCATCGGAAGAAACATTGTCCCAAGTTAAAGGACCAAGCGGGAGGTGATCCAACAGCAAGTACATCGGCAATCCCTTCTATTGGGGACTGGACTAGAGTGGGGACATAATGACTTCGCGGAGTGAGAACAAGGCTTCGTAATGATACGTCCTACGTAATGATTTGTATTAGTCCAATTATGTAATGTACTACTCTGTTGGAATTTAAAAATGTGTGTAATAATTGTACTGAACTTCTAATATGTGCTTGCTTTGTTCGGTCTATTATGTAATTGAAACTTCTTTGTTGTACTTTCGTACTGTGTTTCAAAATGTTCGTAATGACTGTAGTGAACTTGTATTATGTGCTTGCTTTATCCGGTCTATTATGTAATTGTAGTGAACTTGTAATACGTGCCTGCTTTGTTCCATTTAATTATGTACTTGAACATTTTGTTGTTGTACGATACGACATTACATTACGTACATGCTTGCAGGTATGGCGGACCTCGAGTTGCTCGATGCGTGGGTCGACAGTAAGCACCGAGGTAAGAAGATTGCGGACGGCGAGTTCAGCCCGGTTTTCAGGACCCGTACCCCACGTGTGGCGTTGAGGATTCACCCAGCGTGGATCAATAGGTATGTCTACGTGATAACCATGTAAACCAGTCATTGCGATATGTAATATGCGTTCAATTTTACAGGTTGGAGTGGGCGGGTCTACTTTCCCTGGCACGGATGGTGGAGGGCACGGACGAGGACTACCAGCTGCTCGGTGAGGACGAGGAACCTCATGACATGGAGGTCAGGTCTAGACGTTTTCCTTTCGACAGCGCTTTGTTGACGTGCCTCGTGGATCGATGGAGGCCGGAGACCCATACCTTCCACTTTCCTTGGGGAAGAGATGGCCCCGACGTTGCAGGACGTGTCTTACCTGCTAGGTCTCCCGATCGCGGGGACAGCGGTTGGACCTTTGGAGGCTTCACCCACCTGGCGGGTAGATCTCGTTCAGCGCTTCGCAGGTGTTCGTCCCCACGACGATCCCCTGCATCCTATCGACGAGCACCAGAAGCACGGCCCGAAGTGGGCGTGGTACCGACAGTTTGAGGTAAGTGCGAATAACCTATCTCGGTCGTGCTGTTATGTTTGAAAGTTTGAACCAATTGAGCGTTTCGTGCAGCTAGCAGAGCTTGGTTGGCCTGGTGAGCATTTGACGAAACCACCAGGTCACTCGTTCGTTGGAGGTGTACATCATGTGGCTTTTTGGCTACGTGATGTTCACGAACTCTCACGGCGACACGGTCGATGCCCGTCACATCGAGATTGCGAGACAGATAGCGGACGTGCAGGACCCCCGGCGATGTCCCACCCATGAGTTGGGGATCGGCCGTTCTGTCGGCCACTACGCGCGCGTTATGTGACGCCTGCACAAGGAGTACGAAGAAGCCGTCGTTACTGGGCTGCCCCCTACTGCTGCAGGTTAGTTCTTCGTACTAGTATGTTACGAAATATTACACAGTACGTTAGGGTTATTACATTACATACTTTGCAGATTTGGTCGTACGAGCGGTTCCCTATAGGGAGACCGTTCGTGAACGCGGATGAGCCTTACGGAGTAGAGTTGTACCACAAACAAATCCACTGGGGGGACCTACGTTCGGTTCGCTTTGGACACGGCGTCGGGTAAGTTCGTGCCTACAACCATACGTGCTTGTGCTATATCCATTTGATTGTTGACACTTACGTATGTGTACTCTGGTTTTACAGCCTCAGTTCGCGTCTGCACAGTTGAGGAACTGCTACCTTGCGTTCACGGAGCAGTTCGACTTCTTGTCTCACGAGAAGGTCACGTGGGAGCCTTACACTGAGGACGCGAGGCTCTATCGTGCTCCACACGGCCTTTCTCCATTGTGCACTAAGGGATGAAGCATACTGGATGACAAGGAAGAAGTTGGTCTTCGACATCTTCGTTGAGGACTACGCTGTGCATCGTGTGATGCGACAGTTCGGGCTACACCAGGACGGACCACCGGCACATGCACTTTGTCTGGACCGTGCCACGCATGGGTACGTCGAATTTACCTTCGTGTTCTGGATTCAACAAAATTATGTACGTATCTAAAACATTTGAAATTTGTAATTCTGCAGCTGGTCTCGTAGAGGGGGCTGTGAGGCCACAGGAGTGGACACAACTCCTGCACCCTTATATTCAGGCTTGGGAGGCGGCTATGGCGGACTGTTGGGAAGAGTCTAGGGCCTTCGACCTTCAGGCCCATCGGGCTTACCTCCAGTGGTACGTTGCCCGGACTCGCGTGTACCTTCTACCACGCATGGAGCGTGAGGAGATCTAGCCGGCACGGACCACGGATTTGTACCCACTGGAGAGTGCACGTTTGAGGGCCAATGCGGTACGTTGTACTATTTGTTTGGATATATGTGTTGTACACTCTTTTTGTTTCTGACAACATGTTATGTACGTGCAGACTGAGGTGGCACGTGAGCTTCACGATCACATCACGACCGAGCTGACGAGATCGAGGACACGAGAGGACTCTACTGCGTGGTCTCGTGCGGAGGAGCTGTGCCGTAGTTTGCTCCGCGCTCTTTCCTGCACACAGACGTCAGATGTTGTCGACCCGCAGAGAGGACGTGGAGCACACCTCCAAAGGAGGCCGTCCGCGATGCAGCCCACTCCCCCAGGTCCTTCACAGGCCGGTGGGTCGTCCTAGCAAGTGCCGCAGCCTACTCCCCCAGGTCCTTCACAGGCTGGTGGGTCGTCCTGGCAGGCGTCGCAGCAGGAGGTCCGTCACCTCTTCCCCTGGGACATGACATCGAGCTCTTTTCGAACACCTACCGAGATGCCATCCATGATTCCCACACCTGGTACGTAATATTTTCGTGCCTCCGTAATAGATTCAATATTTGTGCACACAATCATGACCTATTGTCTCCCACAGGCTTTGTTATTCCCAGGTCACAAGGAGGAGGAAGTTCGGACAGCCCGTCTCGATACTTCTTCAACACTCAGTTCGACCCCGCTGACAGTTCTGGGTTGGGATTAGGGTATCCTACACCTTCTTCGCCGCCACCACCGACGCAGGACACCTAGCCTACCGCCCCTCAGCCTGATGCGCCCTTGCTAGGTAGAGGCCGTTGTACGATTGTTCCGCCGGGACAGTTGACGTACTCCGACTTCCGCAAGAGGCCGCGGAGGTGGCCGCGTCGAGGACGTGGACAGGGAGACCCGGGAGGACCTGCCCAGGGAGACTAGTAGGAGTAGTTATTTTCTGATAGTTATGAGCACATCCTTTTCAAATTTATCTATCTTAGTTCTACTACTTTTCGTTGGACTGGAACACTTAGTTTATTGAATCGAAATCTAGAGTACGAGTACGATACATTGTTATCAGTACACATGGGGTAGATGGTACGATAACATTCGCATGATACAACCATCGAAACGAGCGACCTAATAGGGCAACCTACTCAGGGCCTTTCGGATATTTTCCTTTCCTCATACGACGAGCATGAGCTTCCTCTCCTTCTTCCTTCGCGCGACGCGCGATCTCGCGCTTCCTCGCCCTTTCAGCCTCACGTGCTTCCGCAGCTCGACGTTCCGCCTCCATCTTTTCCTTGCGTAGCTGCTCCTGCCAACGCTTCTGCTTCTCCACCTCCTCCGCCTCGTGCATGCGTTGCAGAGTGTAATCTCGCCTAAAATAGACCTCACGCATCAGTTGTTCTTCATCCTCTTTCGATTGGGTATTATCCAGCCACTGTATGTAGTTGCATATAGTGGGAGGAGACTGCAAACAAATGAGTGTTAGCACTGTACTGCATTGTTACGAGCGGGTGGAAGCAAGAACTATTGGGTGCAATGCGTGTTTTACCCTGCGACGCTGTGTGCGCACGGCAAGATTCGCTGGCTCTTCATCGTAGTTAGCGCACATGAAGAACCTTCTTCCGTAGGTGTACGATATCTCTCTTGACACCATTAGTTTGCACGGATCTTGGCACCAGCAGAGGGGAACCTCGACTCCGTTCGGCACATCGGCAGAAAACTTCTCCTTCGGCATGTCGTCCGAACCAGATGAAGCCATTGCTACCATTTTACAGTATGGCCGTGGTTAGTAAATCCAACAAACTAAAAAAAATTAGTACAAATATTTACCTCACCTGAGCACTCCTGTCGTAATCCCTCTTCCGACTCACCTCCGAAGCTCTTCTCCTCTCTTTATTATTTCTTTCGTCGGTGAGTGGGAGGCAGACCTCTCTCGTCGGTGAGTGCGAGGCAGACAGAGGTCTGCCGCTGGATAAATAGGCAGTGAAGGGGCAAATCGGCAGATGGGATGCCGACTTGGGTCAAGTCGGCAGATGGGATGCCGACTTGGCCCTAGTCGGCAGATGGGACGCCGACTTGGCCCTAGTCGGCAACTGGGGCGCCGACATGTCTCTATTCGGCAGCTGAGAGGCCGACTTGGGCCTATTCGGCATCTGTTAAGCCGACTTGGGCCTATTCGGGTTTTGGTTTGCCGACCGAATTAGATTTTTGATATATTTTCAAATCATGTTATACTTGTGCGATTTACAGAAAAAAATAATAATTAAAAAAAAATTCGTGACTCACATGTCCGTGTCCATCGAGCGGGGCAGGTGCATGCCGGCGGTTTGGCAAGGAGAGCAGCACTCTGGGTGTGTATATGTCAGAAACCAGGGATGGTTGAATTCAAATTGATTACACAGTGACATGATGTCCCGTGTACTGCTTGTAGCTAGCGATTGTGATGCACAACCGTAATTAATGTATGGACATCACCATGACATCATTCCAACCTTGGCCTGTGCTCGTTGCCATGAACATCGTGTAGCACATCTCCAACCAGCTTATGTTCTATGTTTCTTTTTCTAACACTTGTACACGTCCATAAGCATTCATATGCAAAGAGGGGCTATCGGATGATTAGCTTATTCACGTTGTGTGTCGAGTACTCAAGTCTTTGCATATGTTGTATATCGCTGTGTTTCCTTTGTGGTGGAGGTGCTAGAACTCGGTGTTCTAGTGTGTCCGGAGGTTCCTAGCTGTGAGTGCTCAGAGGCTTCGGGCGTAATTCGATGTTGCATGTGTTGTCCCTAGACTTGGTGTCTAGGCGTGCGTGATCTTACCAACTTAAGTGGTTTGGTTGATCGGTTAGGTTCATGGACTCCGGGAGGTCCATTTCAGGAGGAGTATAGGACCCAAGGCAAGCCCCCAAGGTGTTCTGGGTTGAACCAAGGTGTTCCGGGTTTGTTCGGAAGTGATCCGGGCTTATCGAGTGCTCCGTGGGAATTGCTGTCCTAGAAAATCCGAACCCTCCAGGCTAGGGTCCGGGTTGTACAGAAGGTTTCCGAAGTGTCACCCGGAGGGTCCGGGTGAGGGCCCGGGTCAAGGGTCTGGATTTTTCAACAGTCACTTTTCTAACCGTTGATGTGAACTTGGAGGGTCCGGGTCAAATCCGGACAGTCCGGATTTGCCAAGATTCCTTTCCAACAGCTAGTTTTCAAGGTTGGCTATATATAGTCTTCACCTTGGGCTGGCTTAGGGGGATGAGTTGGCTACCTCTAAAGTCATTTGTGAACATCTCTAATAGCTTCCTCCCTCTCTAAAGCCTCTTGTGCATGAGTTGTCATTTGTGAGGTGTGAGGGAAGCCTTTGTGCATAAGTTGCACAAGGTGTGTGCATAAGTTGCATAGTTGAGCACTCGGCGTCAATTGTGTTCGAGCGAGAGTCCGAGAGTCTATTACTCTTGGAGGCCAGTGACTTCTAGATGGCTTGGTGGTGGTGACTCGATGATCTCCTCAAGAAGCTTGTGAGGAGGCCCGGGAGACTGTGAAGTGGTTGTGGAGCTCACCATCTCTGGGAGTGGAGGAAAGAGCTAACCTTAGTGATCGGGGAGACTCCGGAGAGTCCTCAAGAGGAAGCGGCTTAAGAGAGAGCCCACCTTTGATCAAGCGCAATCGGGTCCTCAAATGGAGACGTAGGATATCGGTGGATATCCAAACTTCGGGTCATACATCGTTTGTCTCTTGTCTCTTTTTCTTATTGCATTTCATACTTGCACTAGATTACTTGTATATATCTTGTAGAAATTGAATTGCTTATTTATCATCCTTGTATCCTTAACATTGATATATTTACATAGGGTATTTATGCTTATATGAAAGACTAGCATAATAGGATTTGAGCTTGCAAAAATCCGATTACTATAATTCCGCATTAGGATTAAGCCAAATCTGGAAGTGATTTTTAAAAGTCTATTCACCCCCCCTCTAGGCGACATCTTAGTCATCAAGGTCCTTTCACTCGGGTAGTCACCATACATTCTACGTCAGAGGATTTGTAGGCTGTCCATGTGGAGGCAACGGATGCCCAGGCCACTTGGGTCTTTGTGGGTTAAGGTTCGAAGACCTATGTGCCCACATACAATGTATCTCTTTTGGTAGCAAGACATATGGAGCTCGTTCCTATCACATAACTATGGAATTTTTGTGAAGTACTCTTCATTTTCAAATTAGAGACGTACAAACACAAGTAGATGATAACAATGCAAGAAGGCTTCTGGTTCACATGTTCATTCTTTATTTCTCCTGATGATAGCGGGGATACGAGACCTTTTTCAAATTAGAGACTTAAAAGCACAAATAAATTATAACAATACAAGAAGGCTCCTAGTTCACATGTTCATTCTTTATTTCTCCTGATGATAGCGGGGATACGAGACCCTGGGTGGCCATAAATAGTGCTCTTATAAGGGAGTTAAATATAGGCCGCAAACAACCTTTATTCATCTGAAGCTTGTTGGGGGAGGTTTTGTTCTTGTATTGTTTTGACAAGGTTAACTTCTCCCTTGTTTTCGCTTGTATGGGTGACCTCTATCTTTGTGTTTCTTCTCTAGAGAGTTCATCATCTTTGTTGCTTGATAAAGTATGATGTTTTTTTAGGGAATTGGTCGTCTTCACCGTTTCATGAAGTAGTGATCACTTGTCGAGAATTTGTTCATTTTGGCTAGGTCACTATCTTCACCTCGAGCATATTTTTCCAAGATACAATATAGCTATTATGTGGTTCTCGGAGGTTCCATTTCAAGAGCGCGATTCACTTCTTTTGAAAGAAGTCCTTGGTGACAAGCATCAATTACCGTGGTGGCTGTAGTATCGGCCATGTGACTTCTTACTTTCGAGAACCTTTGGAAGTAACTTAGTAAGGATTCTCCTTCTTGTTTGACGCTGAACAATTTGTTCGACGGTAGAGGTTGGGTGAAGTTTTCTTGAAAGTTTGCTACAAGGAGTTCTTGTAGACGATTCCAGGATTGAATGGAGTTATTTCTTTGGTTGTAAAACCATGTATGTGCCATTCTAGTTAATGAAAGAGGAAAGATATTGCACATTTACATTGATACTCCTCCACATGCATGAATTGCCATGGAGAAAACTTTGATAAATTGCAAAGGATCAGTCTCCACTATATTGCTTCAGCATGAGCTGCCAGAATTTTAGAGGAAAATGTGCTTCCCTAATTTCTCTCGAAAGAGGACTACAAGCTTGCTTGTTGGTCCTGCCACCTAGTTTTAATGGTGTTTTTTACGAGTTTGATGGTTGCTTTCTTCTTCCGAACTCAAAGAATGACCTCGGGACCTAATACCATTGTGGCCATGCCAAGCCCTTTTTGAGTGAGTAGCTGCACCGGAACCAGCGGTCTACTTGCGATCATTGCGTGCTTTGTTTTGGCGACTTGGACTTGTGAACTTTTGTTGTTGGCGATCTTTCTCTTGGTGTGATTTTTCAAGTACTGTTGGCCTCATTCGGGATCCTTTCGGATATGGGAGGATGTTAACAACTCCGTCGAAAGTTTGTGCTCCGAAGGGATAGAACACTGGCGACCCATTTATCACGGCTGCTCGGGCCAAGGTTCGAAGAGACGAGAAGTAAACTGGGCCGACACCTAGTGGAGCGCCTTGAAATTTTTTTGACTCCTGGGAAGCCTGATGATTAGTTCCAATTTGAATAGTCAGAGGCGATGGTTGCAAAGGAGCAGATGTGCCCGATCCATTACAAGTATGTGTCATACCGGAGCTTGTCGAGTACTCTGTCTTTGTGAGGATCCGAGTAGAGTACGAACTGCATTGATGTCGACAGTCTCTACACTCATCATAGCTCTCAAGTTTGCAATGAGCTCCTCGGTTGCTTGTGGAATATCTACAATTGGTGCTCGGGCCTCAACTTGGGCAGCAGGTATGGCGTTGATAGGGTTTGCCATGGTAGTATCTTCGGGGGTCGCGATGATCACCCTCGTAAGATCTTGCTCTTCGACCTCACTTTGAGTGCCCTTCTTTTTGGAGGTACGAGCTATATGAGCCTTCTTTGTACCGTCTTTGGTGATTTCTTTGTTGGTCGGACGCGACTTGTTTCTTGTTAGTAGGTTCCCACTGACGGCCACTGTTGCCTCTTTCAGAAAAAACTTAAAGAAAGTGGGTGCATGTCAAGCACGAGCGAATTCTATAGAGCATTAAATAAGTAAAAAAGGGTGTGTGCAACAACCATGGTCCTGGGTGTCGAATACTAACACAATTGACACGATGATGTTTTTTAACCGGGTTCAGCCTTGACAAGGTGTTCCTGTTGATGGGTGTGACTAGGCTCCTCAGATCCGTGTCGAGGATGGAGACGTCGAGCAACTGACAAGCCTTATCTTAGAGGTCTCTCGAACCGAGGGAATGAGTAATAGGACACGAGAGATATCTCACAGAGAAAACTCACCACGCCTAGAGGGGGTTAGAGCTCTTATTCCTTAAAAGACATAAGGGTTTGTTTGGTTGGGCTGTGGCTAGTTGTTGTGGCTGTGAGAGAGTGAACATATGGTTTTGGGTTGATCCAAACCATCTAGAATATTTTAGAAAAATGAGTCCCAAAGCTTCAGCACATTGCAAAAAGCTAGGAGAAGGAAACTTTTCCAAACAGCTCAATTTGCATTGCAAGGCCCACAGCTACTATTAGCAAAAACTGCTCAAAAGCTGGTCGTTTGGTTGGGCTGTAGCTTTTTCCAATGAAAAGCTGCTGAAAAGCCCAACCAAACAGAGCTTAAGTTACAAATGACCTATGAGGTGCCTTTTATGGACAAAGGAAGGAGAGCAAATGACCCACATGCCCTTGGTGGGATGAGAAAGATATGAGTATTTAGTCTAATTAGGTCTATAGACTTGGTGCATGGGAGAGAGATGTCTTGGTCCATAGGCCATGGTGGACTATGGGCTTGATAAACTTCTTTGCTCTAGACTCCAAGTAGACTTGAAACTTGACTTTCTTATTTTATCTACGTCCTCTGTAGATGTTTTGTTTGATTCTTAGTGTAGATGCCATGGGAGTGGAGCCTCCTTGTCGGAAGTCAAATTCATTCTTACAACAATATGGAGTTCACTTTAAAGTATCTTATTGTTTTTTTGGCCACCAAAATAGTGTTGCCTAGTTAATTAGAGGAAACCCGGCGAAAACCATACAAAGGGCTCACTGCCTAAAAAAACTAGGTGCAGAGCGTCGCCGGTCCACATGAGGCACGACAGCACAAGCTAACCCGAACTCAACACACACCACCGGGAAGCCCCACCGATTGACATGACCGACAAACGTCATTGTCATCATTCATCACGCATGCGACTTAGCGACTCCGACTTCACCACGGCAAGCCACTGATGCGTCGAATACCACAATGGTTACACCAAGTTCATACCAGCCAAGACTGTCATAGTTGGCCAGCCCATGCAACCCTCCAACGTTGCACAACCTGAGGCAACGAGTCGACCAAGCCCATCGCACACAGCCGACATGCACCGCCCACCGTGTTTCATCATTGCCACTATGTTGCACCCATGACAAGGCAGCTTTGACTTTGACATGACAAGGCAAGCCGATGCACAAAATACACTAGCTATCACGCTATACTTATAACGAACAAGCTCACACCGCCCACAACCCATCACAAGTTATTGCCACCACTCGTCCTGCACCAGTGGCACAACCGTGCCCACTAGCTCCACCAGAGGCAGCCACAAACTATGCAAATAGCCGATGCATTGCTACCTACCAACATTGCTGATAATGTGTCATCGTTGCCATCCGGTGCCCCCTTGGGATACCGCAGCTCCAACTCCATCGTGACATGCCACGCCAATGCACATAACATGCCACTTGATGTGACGAGCTTAAGCCAACCCACAGGGACGGGTGCAGAGCAAACCACCACGGCCTTGCAACACGCGACCACCTTCATGCACAGGAAGAACACCTCGTTGACATGAAGGTTGCACATGACAGTCGTTGCATGCAGCAGTAACCACCGCCACCTGGACCCGAACGCCACTGGGGGCCAACAAGGTCGTCCCTGCTATAGCTCCTTCTCGGATCCGGCATTGCCAAGTGTACCATAGGCCAGATCTGGTGTCCACAAAGGACATCCTGACCAAATCTGGACATATTCTTTGGGCCCATCACAGCAGGCATGGCCCCCGAAGCCACCGTGGATCGTGCAATCATTGCGAAAATGGACGTGGCTACCAATCCGTCGCCCTTCGAGACCTCTGTGCCGCTGGCTCTTGTGGACACCAAAGCAACTATCGTCAAACCTAGGATGGATAGATCTGCGAGCGCAGTGTTGCTGCTGCAAAACAAGGACAGTCAGGTGGAAGAGGACACGAGACGGCGGAACAAGGCCCCGCCACTGCTACCGGATTGGCGGCAATGGTGAAGGGAGAAAGGGCGGTTGGGAGGCGCTAGAAAGGGCGGCTACGGATCGCCTTCTAAGCTCAGGAGCGGCTTGGGAGATGTGTGAGGGGTTTCCTCCGGACAAGAGAGATTATCTTATACTTACTATTACAGTTTTGTATAGGCTGTATATGAAAAGTGGGAGTGGGCACCTCCAGGAGTACAATAGCATGTTATGATGAAATGTCACGTTACTGAAGATGAAATATCTTGAATGGGCGAGTATAATAAACGATGTTTAGGGCGCACCATCCTATTTATGTCTGGCGACAATGATTCCCCTTGCGTGCTCTTTTTCACGTTCGGGTGCACTCCACATAGCACAGATACAACCTTTAATTTACAAATTTCAACTCTATTCTATGAAGTTCTAAATAATAACTAAACTTTTGATTAAAAATTTGGACTTTCATCTTGCAGTTTTGATTGCCCAACTTAAAATTTTGAACTCACAAGTCATAATATCGAACTTTCAACTCAAGAATATTAAATTTCCAGCTTAGATATACAGAACATCGAACTCACATTTTTGAACCATCAATTTGTAACTCAAATTTTAAACTTTCAACTCGGAGTTGCAATTTCTCAATCTGAAATCTTAGTTTCGAACTAAAAAAAGATCTGAACTTCGAGCTTTCTCCTCAGAGTGTCAACCTTTTAACTAAAAAGTTCAAATTTTCAACGTGTAAAAGGGTTTATGGGGTTGAAATGCACTTAGCAATGAGTACACATATATATATATGTTCGTGAACCTCACTCGTAGATAGCAACGTTTCTTTTTCTTTTGAAAATTCGTAGATAGCAATGCGGGACGACTCTTCTCCCCACACCTACTCATAAGTCATAACCCTACATCGACCATAAGTGTGCTCAACTCACCATCTTTTCTAGGCTGAGGGTGAGTATAATACTAGAAAATGTACTTTTCATGCATGGTGTCCAACCAATTCCAAGTGGTCTCAACGAGAAGGTGAAATTGCATGTGGGCCTCGCCCGGGAAAATGGCAAATTTGGCCCCCTGCCGAGTTGCAAACGCAACTTTGGCCCCCCGCCGCGCGCAAGTGCAAATGTGTCCCCGCGATGCGCTGCGCAGCCGACGCGTGTCAAAATCGCGGACCGGACCCGCGAGCCCGAAAAATCGTGCGCCAAACCCGCGAAGCCGCCTCGCCGTGCGCCCGGCCCGCGAGCACGGCAACCTCGCGGCCTCGGCCCGCGACGCCCGCTCCCCTCGCGGCCTCGGCCCGCGACGCCGCGCCTCGCGGCCTCGGCCCGCGACGCCGCGCCTCTCGCGGCCTCGGCCCGCGACGCCGCGCCCCTCGCGGCCTCGGCCCGCGACCCCGCCCGCGACGCCGCGCGCTGTTTGCTGCAAACGCGTGAGCGCTGGCGATTTTTTGCTTTTGCTTTTTACTGTTTCCTTTTTTTTACTGTTCCGCTTTTGCTTTGTACTGTTTGCGCGTGACCGACCGACGGAGAGAGAGAGAGAGTGAATTGATAGCCTCGTTTTGGTTTGGCATGCAGCTCATTTCTCACCGCAGTCGTCTTCTCCATTTGCTCTCTCGCTCGAGCTCTCTGCTCTTCTCCGTTTGCTCTCTCATTCTCTCTACTCTGCTTTCTGCTCGTTGCTCTGCGCGGTGTTCTTCACTCTCTACCTCTGCGAGCTCTCTGCTCTCAAGAGCTAATCTCTTCTGTGTGGCGAAATCTTACACCTTGAGGTATACATTATATTTATGTTGGAATACTTTATACGTATTGCTGTTAATTAAAATCAAGATTTTAGATTTCAGTTGCTAATATGTTTTATGGATAACATATTTGTTATCTCATATTCATTTACAAAGTACATTCACTATTTCAAATATAGTGTTCTCTAATTGCGCTATGTGTGAATTTTGACGCTATAATTAACTATGAAGGTTTCACATAAAAAGGCCCAGTAGAGTGCCTGAGTGAGATAATAGATTATAAAAATTTATGTATAACTTAATTAGAGAATATTGTAACTATTCCTGGCGCATGACTTTTAAATCATAATCCCCTAAATATTGATTGTTTAGAAGAATGTTAATAAAAAAAGACAAAATCTTACACAAACAGCAAAAAAATAAATAGAAATGCTTTGTGCAAACCTTGCGAAATATATGTGCCTTGAAGTTGAGCAAGTTCTGAACAAAGGCATGGTATGTTCTGGAAGGGAGAACAAGTAAATAGATCGAACAGACAGGGCTCATGCCATAAAACATTTAATCATATGCTAAAACAAGAACTGAAGCATAACTGGTGCACTGCAGTAAGAATTATTTATTGGCATCATGCCCTCTAAAATTCTATAAGTATCTTGAATGTGGTGAGATGGTGCTCGGAAAGAACTAATCGCAGCAGTATCAAGCTAATCCCTCCATAACAAATTCTAGCTAACAAATAAGCACATAAATTACTCCAAGGGAATTTCAAATTTCACAATACCGCCATGCCTATCTTTGAAATGGAAGTGGCAATACATTTTTAAGTTCCTACTAAAAGTAACTCAACTCTTACAGTACTAAATGGATTTGGGGAAATTGCAAAAACACCACTACTTGTCACACTGGGTTTGAAACCGAATCTAACTAGCTAGAGGATGATGCATGCAGCACTCTATTTTTCTTGGTTACTAATAAATGTAGTACTAATGTGCTTAGTTTTGGAATCACTGGTGGATCTATCCGACGAATATATGAATTACCGAGTTAAAAGAAAATTGTTGTTGCCGTTCTAAAATTCGCGCACATTTATACTTCTCATTGAGGGTGTACAAGACAAGGTTATATTATCTAGATAAAAAAGTATAATTATTATAAGATAGAATAACAAATTATTAGACGAAAGATGTATACCCTTACATTTGTACATAGTATTTTTAGTAGATGATGTAGAGGGCATTAGAGAGAGCGATTGTCTCTATGCTCCTGCATGACTTGGAGCATGCATGCTTCATGCAGGCCCAACCACCCTATTAAGAGCTCATTTGGTTGCTTGAAACATACGTAGGATCTCTGTTGCTTGGATAACATATTTGTTTGACATACAGGAATGTGGTCATATAACACTTGATGGGGTTTCTTCTATTTTAAATTGCAAAGGTTTGGAAGATGTCTTACTTCGGCACACGGTGAGTATGAAAAATGATATACTCATATACCCATGTTCTTGAGATAGATGATATGATCTAAAATTCGTGAAGCCTAAAGATTTTGTTTGGTATCATGTACTTGTATTAGAGGAATATATCATTTTGAGCTTCCAAATGTATTCAAAGATAGCGTGCATAGTTCAGTTCAATCATTAGAACTTAATTTCACACAAGAAGCAAGAATATAACGTTAATGACTTGAATGTGCTGCCAACTAGCTTAAAGTAGTTCAAACTCTATAACTGTTAAGTAGTTTCTGAACCTTGAGTATTACAGGGTAGAGGTATTGGAAGAACCATCATATGCGATGCTATCATGAGAGTATAAACCACGGATTTTGAAGCTAGAAAGAGCAAAAGCAGCCGTTCGAGTAGTAATAAATATTGAAGATCAATTCGAGACCTACACACGAAGGTAAATTTCTTTGACATGCAAGATGTTATCATACTTTTTACACGATATTCAAATTTCGATTTCGCATGTACGTAGGTACAATGAACGAACTCTTAGTGTTCTACGGGCCGAATATAATACGTGACGGGCCCTACGGGCTCGACTTGTCCCAATGCGAGTACAAGATCGCACACATAGATGGTTTGGAGGAGATTAGTTTATTGGACCTGAGGAGGTGCATACGCCGCGAGTTTGATCGGGACATAGCTCGCAACAAAATAATCATTGAAGCAGTCACATGTAGCAGCCGAGAGGACGGGTCATCAGTCCCCCTATGGCAGCTGCGCAAGGTGGTTGGCAACGCATCATGGGCTGGGTACATGCGCCTTGTGAGTACACCAGGGGCGTACATATATGGTCGACCCATGGTGTACGTACAGTTTGTTGAGAGCAGTCTCCTGTTGACTGGCGACGAAGGTACCTCCGGAGCTGGTGGGTTACAGGTTGTTGCAACAGAAGGAGGTGTAGGGTCAGCGGATGCAGCGTTAGAGGTCAATCTGACACATCCTGAAGACCAGTTCGTCAGTAATGAAGATGCCGGTCCCTTCTGGTCTGCTCGTGTCGACTGCTTTGAGCTGTTAGCAAGCATGCCGAACGAGTTGGACTCTTTTGAAGATGGTAGCGACGAAGAGTCGGACGGTACCGACGAGGAGGGCGGTGATGCGGTACGACGTGGTCTACCTGCAGTAGCTGCTGGCGAAGAAATGGACGAACTGACGGTGCAGAGGCTTGTCATATCAGAAGATGTGAACTCACGGTGGGGTTTCGAAGAGAACACTCTGATGATAGGTCAGCACTTTCCAACCAAGCATGCTGCACACATGGCTATTACAAAGTATGCCACCTCCATACATCGTGAGTATCGGGTCAAAAGGTCGAATCCCACATGTTTGAAAGTTGTATGCACACGTCCAAACTGTCCTGGAAGGGTGCGTGCAAACCAAGCCAAGGGGATTTACAAGGATTTTGAGATAACTGTGTTGGTGCACCACACGTGCGAGCTATCCGAGCCCTTGACTGCGCACCGCAATGTGAGTGCCGCATATGTGGCCGAAAAAGTGCACCACCTAGTATCCAAGGACATCTCCGTCGGGCCAAAGTCATTGATGTCCACCGTGGCTGACGAAGTTGGTTTTCCGGTCAGCTACGACATGGTCAGACGTGCGAAGCAGAAGGTGATAGAGAAGATGTTCGGGACTTATGAGGAGGGATATAATTTCGCCCCAAGAATGCTACATCAAATAGCGGAAGCTAATCCAGGCACTTACTTAAACAAGTATGAAAGGCCACATCCCGATGGAGTACCTGGTCATTTCATACTTGACCGTATATTCTGGGCCTTCAGTCAAACTATTCAGGCATTCAGGTATTGCCGTCCGGTGCTTTCAATGGACGGTACATTTCTGACTGGGAAATATAAGGGCACACTACTTATAGCCGTGGCTGCTGATGCTAATGATCAAGTCCTTCCTGTTGCCTACGCAATAGTTGAGAGCGAGAACTCCGATAGCTGGCTGTGGTTCCTTATAAATGTGAAGTTGGGTGTTGTAGGGGACAGGCCTAATGTGTGCCTTATTTCTGACCGTAATGCTGGGCTTCTAAATGCTATAGACACAATCAAGAATACTGCTGTTGCTGAGTACAGGTGGACTGATCTTGAGAGTAGGTGGTGTATGCGGCACCTTGCCGCTAATTTTTACGGAAGGTTCAGAAACAAAGATCTCATGAAGAACTTCAAGAAGCTGTGCATGCAGAATCAGTTACGGAAGTTCCAGCACATTTGGACAGCACTGGACGCTGCAACCAGCAGGTACAGCGGGGAGTCTCAAGTGGAAGGCCAGCAAGAAGTGCAGCATCCCAGAAACAGGAGGGCGATGAGTTTGTCGGAGTGGGTAAGTAGACATGCTCCCGAGATTGAGAAATGGGCCCTGGTGCATGACACAGGTGGTCATAGATACGGTATAATGACAACCAACATGTCTGAAGCGTACAACGGTGTGCTTAAAGGTATGCGGTGCCTCCCAATTACTGCAGTAATTGATGAATCATGGTCCCGGACTGTTGGGTACTTTCACAACAGATCAAAGGCTGCGAAGGAAAAATTAGACAAAGGTAACGAATGGTCCGAAGTCATGCAGAGATACATGGAAAAAAAATAAAGAAATCTCAAAGTCATGACGTTCGAGCTATTGATGGCTTGAGGAGGAAGTACGAGATTCGCCTACGGCGGAAGCATGTCAGTAGCCATGCACGAGGTGATAGGAAACATGAATGTAAACTTGATGCTGATATTTGCTCATGCACCTGCAACAAGCCCACGCTGCTACACTACCCTTGCTCCCATGTGTATGCGGCTTGTGCGGCAATCAAGCAGTCTTCGCAACAATACGTCTCAAGATACTTTGACATTCATCATCTGATGGGCACATGGGGCAGCGAGTTCTACTCGTATGGTCTTGATATAAGTTACAAGGATCTCTGGACCGACGTTGTTCAGTGGGTGCCTAATCCATCGTTGAGACAGCATAAGAAGGGACGTCGACACACTACTCGGTTCAGGAATGATATGGACGATAACCAAATTGGAGAACCACGCCGCTGCAGGATATGCAAGACAAGGGGTCATAGCAAGAAGAATTGCCCGAACAAGCCGAGCACGTCGACGAGGAACTAGAATTTAGTTCCGCTGTGTTAGCTGTAGTGCGTACTTGAAATTATGTGTAAAAAATCTGTATGGGTCACTTGCCACTATGCTGTATGTTCTTCGTATTGTACTCGACCTTATCGAATATGTAATGTTGACCCTGATGTCATGTACTGTACAGTTTTATATTTTGATATTTCGTACTTCAATTAACTATGTGTTTCTATTGCTTTTTGCTTTGCAGGCGATGGCTGAAGTACCGGAACTGCTAGACCGGTATTACGACGATCACCACCGATGTCACTGTTGGCTGTCCAATGACATCGAGGTTCCACCAACGTTCACTCTTAGAGTACCCCGGACACAGTGGCCCTTGGACGAGCGCTTCGTTCCCAAGCTTGCCGAAAGTGGCCTCCTCCCCTTTGCTCGTTTGGTTTCAGCTTCGCACTCTTTCACTCTAGATGGTTCCTTGTTGACAGCCTTGGTCGATAGGTGGAGACCGGAGACGCACACTTTCCACTTTCGTTGGGGAGAGATGACGGTGACTCTTCAAGACGTTTCCATGATAACTGGTTTGCCCATCAGCGGAGAGGCGATTGTTCCACCTCCGAAGAGGCCTGACTGGATGCAGCATTTGGCTGCGAGATTTGGTGTGGAGATCCCGAGAACTGAAAGGGGGGCGGCTCAACGAGGTATCCCTTTGAGCTGGCTTAGGAGGTTTGACACATGCCCAATCGATGCGGACGATGAGGCTGTTATGACTCATCTGACTGCGTACTTGTTATATCTCTTCGGGTGGTTCATGTTTCCGACCTCGCACGGAAACATAGTCTTCCCCAGCTACATCCACCTCGCGGAGGCCGTGGCTGATTCTGTGCTTGGAGACGTTCCACAATACAGCTGGGGATCTGCAGTACTGTGTGCGACGTATAGGGGGTTGTGTGACGCTACGGCCCGTAAGAAGGGCAAGGAGCCGATTCTTAGTGTGTGTCATACTTTGCTGCAGCTATGGAGTTGGGAGCATTTCCCGGTCGGACGGCCCCGCATAATTGAGCCGGTCCACCCGTACCCACCTGGACAGACCGCCATAGATGGTCCAACCATGAGCACTAGGTGGACAGGTGCCACGTTAGCCTGGGCGCGGGACATGTCCGCACGGTGCTACCCGTTCTACCACCAAGAGTTTGAGATGTTGGATCAGCTAGGTGTCGTATGGTTCCCCTGGACAAATGAGCATGTCTTGAGTGTGGCACCTGCGGGGTTATCGATGCAGTGTTTTAGAGACATGCAGTACTGGATGACGACGTGCCACTTAGTATTCTCAAACATGGTGGAGCCGTACGCGCCTCAACGTGTGATGAGACAGTTCCATCGCTTCCAGACGGTGCCCCCCCCCCGACTAGCAGATGGCTGGACAGAAAAGTTCATGAGTACGCTCTAAAATTTGTAACCATTTTCACTTTGCATTAGTATTGTTCTTATTACTAATTTTGACCGTACGGTTTTACAAAATGTAGGCAGGGGAAGAAAGGAAGAAATGAGCAAGACTGGAGAGAGACGCAAAGCACATGGAAAGATATGTGGGATGGCATGGCTGCACAACAGATCGTTCATGAGGCGAGGTATTTATTTTAATCTATCCGTTCTCACATGACATGATGAATCGTTGTCCGTTACGTAACGACGTTACTTGCAGGCAGTACGACGAAGTCACCTACAACGAGTATCTACAATGGTACCTGCCTAGGACGCGGGCTAGACTAACCTGTGCTCCACCCGAGAGACCCACGAGCCTCACGCATGCTGAGCAACTACAATTGGGGATGGATCGGCATAGAGCTTCACGTCGTGACGAGACGGTAATAGTACCAATTGTTTTGCATTATTCGTTGAACTTATCGATCGCACGGTTTGAAACATTGTTTGGGAATGTAGTTCGATCGGGTTGCGCGGATCCATGATACTGCCGCGTCCGCCATCCGCTCAGGCCGTCCGCAGGATTGGTCGAGGGTAGTACAGAAGTTCAAGGACATCTACGAAGATGCCAAAGAAATCATGAAAAACTTGAGCTGTGGTCGCACGGACGACGTATTACGCTCACATTCAAACTTGCCGGAGCAGAGGTCCGCACGACCCAGTGAGGCACAACCCAGTGAGGCACGACGTAGTGGGGCGCGGACTTCAGGAACCATTTCAGGACGTCGAGAGGTAACGTATTTCAGTGCTTCGAGCCAAACTGTTGAATATAGGGCGTGTACCATTTTTAGTTAACCATATTATTATATTTTCATAGCATGATGCACGGGCAGACACGTCTGTACAAAGGATCTCTTCTAGGCGAGCTGGTCGAGGACATCAGGTGCGCATAATTGATAATTAGTCACACATACATAGTGCACAAATGTACACTCAGAGTGTAATTGGCATGGTGCAATTTGTAGTCCGACGTACGTGGGGACACATCACTCGTGCGGATGTCGTTAGGATCAAAGGCTGCTGCAGGATATGAGGTGTGCTTTACTCTTCGGAAGAACGCATTGCAATATTTAGAAAGTGTGCTTAGTCTTTTGCAATGGTTACTTTATTTATGCAGTACGACTCGATTGAGGATGAAGGCCAGACCTCTCAGGGAGGAACATTTAGTGAGGTATGTCAAATTAAATTTATTGTTGTCAAAACAATAAACTTGATTCTTAATTGGTATACCGTTTATTCTGGTCATTTTTCAGACATTCAACGATTCGCCTCCCCACGAAGAGACTTTTACTTACCAAAATCAGTTTATGCGACCTTCACTTCAGTACCAGTCTCTAGTTCAAGGAGGAGGTTCCGAGCCTGGTTCGTCCCACCAACAGGGTAATGAGTGGGTCGAAGATTTGTTTCGACATCCCCAGGAAATCGCTCATAGCCAAATTCCTAGTCAGGACGATCAGGGAACTTATGAGACTCCCCAGTACAGTCTCCGAACAAACCCAAGACCGACCGAGCAATTCACTTTCCCCTCAGGTCACATGCCACCGAGGCATAAGAGGGGAAGAGGCCCGTGATCGCAACTGTTTTTGTTCCTTCAATAATTGTGCTATTGTACTTTGCCGTATGCAGTACTTCATTTTCTCACTTATTTCGCGATATACATAGAAGCTTAGGTAGTCCACCAAACAATATAATACCCACAAGATGAAATTTTTAACCAAGTAAACCATCACAAGTAGCTAACCCACAAGATCGCTCGAATGGAACGGAATATAGAGCTGGACAGATCGAGAGGGAAATTAAACAATAAACATTGATCCAATAAGATGATATGGTTAACCCTAAACATGTGCCCAAATTGATAGGTTTGTTTTCTTTACTTAATCCAACATGAAATCTTCAACCAACCAAGCAAAGAGAACGAGCTGATTCTTTCCAAAACAGCACAAACGCCGGTGACTCTGGCGTTTGGTTCAGTTAGGAAACGCCACGTTATTTGACAGACCAGAATCATCTTTCTCAGTCGTTCTGTTTTGGAAAAACAGCGGGCGTGTGCCTCTCAAGGGCAAACGCCAGTGAATGTGGCGTTTGGCTCGCACATAGCAGCCGCGGCCCCGGGCGCGGCCATGCTCTCGCGGGCCTCGGGCGCGACCAGTACAAAGTCGCGGGCGGGGTCGCGGGCCGAGGCCGCGAGGGGCGCGGCGTCGCGGGCGGAGGCCGCGAGGCGCGGCGTCGCGGGCCGAGGCCGCGAGAGGCGCGGCGTCGCGGGCCGAGGCCGCGACGCGCGGCGTCGCGGGCCGAGGCCGCGAGGGGAGCGGGCGTCGCGGGCCGAGGCCGCGAGGTTGCCGTGCTCGCGGGCCGGGCGCACGGCGAGGCGGCTTCGCGGGTTTGGCGCGCGATTTTTCGGGCTCGCGGGTCCGGTCCGCGATTTTGACACGCGTCGGCTGCGCAGCGCATCGCGGGGACACATTTGCACTTGCGCGCGGCGGGGGGCCAAAGTTGCGTTTGCAACTCGGCAGGGGGCCAAATTTGCCATTTTCCCGGCCTCGCCCTGGCTCTTTGCGATTTTGTTTTGTTTCAGAGAGCTCTGATCCTCGTCTCTGATGTGTCATTCTCGCCAAGCATGCCGCCCGACACTTTTCAACGTTTCAAAAACCGTCTTTTTTTTTAGGCCACACAAGGGGACGCTCTGCTACGGTACAAAATCGCGAGCAAGAGCGTCACTGTACCAGTAGGCCACACCCTGCACGGCCCAGGGTGGCCTCTCTCTCCCCCTAGACTCGCACGCGACGACGACGCCATGCCGCCGCGCGAGCGCGCTGGCTTCCGCATGCAGGCGCGTAGTTAAAGCGACCGTTGCGTTTGCCTCGCCGCCTCCGGGTGCACTGCACTGGAAGCATGCACTGCGATGCATCATGCAAGGTGAAGGTGTGAAGGTGGTCACCGCGCCCAGCCATCGAGAAATTAATGGAACGGCCTGCATGCTCGCTGCCTTAATTCCAAGAGTTTCTGACTTTCTGTTCCTTGTGCATCATGCGCTTGACATTGCTCTGTCTGCTGCATAACGTTCTTCTTGCAGGGCATGTTTTAGAACGAACTTCTACGGACTGTATATTTCCTTTTTTAGCACTCTTTCATTTTCTTTGAAGAGAACATCTACTATGCATTTCTCATTCACCAATAATAATAGTATAGTTAAACAACACTACCAATGAAAGTGAGAGAGGGAGCATACGTGGGGATATGGCCGGATTTATAAACGCCGAGTTGACGATCCAAGGGTACAGCTTTTCTCTGAGTTGCACTGGCAAAGGTAAAGAAAGATGGATCCCAACCCAAAAGGCAAGGTTTATTCTCAATGCATGATGCCAGCGCCTGCTTTTTGACAGCACCATGTCATGTGGTCCTCCGTACTCAATAGGCAAAGAGTAGGCAGTACCAGCGTAGTAGTAGTACTCTAATAAGTAGGAGTACTGACTAATGAGAGGTTCCCATAACCCAGAAGAGAACAAGAAGCAAAGATGAAAAGGTTATCCTTTTAATATCTGATCTCTCGTTAACTCGTAATCACTTCCATCGACAGAGTATGGATAGATGGATAGAAAAAGGGGCTCGGTTTGCTACTTGCGGCGGGGCACACCGGCACTGCCGCGCGCGCGCCTCCCAACGCGGGGTTATGAGTTCGGCATGCATGTGCGTGCATGGCAACATGGGCGCGCGCTCGCAAGACCTCACCTAGCGCGAGGCAAGCACGCCGGCGTGCGCATCGTACGTTCGTTCGGTCGCTCTTGGATCATTCCTGTTGGTTCAGGTTCTTCAGTTCTTGCATTAGTTTAGTGTAGCTTCTATTGTTGTGGCGAGGATTTTGCATTAGTTTAGTGCAGCTTGTGTCACGCCTTGATTGTAATTAATCATGTCACTGATCATAGGAAGGTCAGTAGCTGCAGAGGGTTCGCACAGTATAGTTGTACTCTTCTATCTCGTGTGTTATGGATGACAATTCTTGGGCCTCTACAGTGAGAAATCGGCAGTGACGACCGGTTGCATGCATGCTGCTCTCGGTGCTACAATCCATGTATACGCTCTTGTCTCCATCCAATTTACCGTTTCGGGCAGGCCCACGGTACATCAGGACCATCCCTCCCGTCTAGGGATTCGGAAAGGCTGATACATATGCCACACACACATTTTCATGCAGTGCCTGATCAATAGTAGGACGTCATAAACTCATCAGACGTGTGTGGTTTTGGTATACGGATCGAGTATATATACTGAAGTGTCTATGTGAGGTGCAAAAATTAACTGACCAACAGTGTATGACTTATGAGTACACCGTAAAGAATTCTACTGATGTTGCATTAACTAATTGTTCAGTGCAAGGAAAAATGTTAAAAGTAAAAGGATAAGAAGACCTATAGCTAGCTAGGTACTAGCATCCAAGCAGGTGAAAATCGGCGAAATCACGACCGTTGGCGTCCGCCCAAGACAGAACTTCCAAAACTGGCCGCTCCATGCAAGCTAGCATTTGGAGCGTTCCAAACTTCTGTTTCTCTCCTCCATTATTTGCTCCTCCCCTCTCCCTTGCCCCCTCTATATATTTCAAGCCTCTCGGCCGTGGGAAAGAGCTTGCTTTCTCACTCTCACGGTCTCACCGTATATTCTGCATGCATGTGAATGAGAGAGAGAGAGAGAGAGAGAGAGAGAGAGAGAGAGAGAGATTGAGAGCAGTACCGAGAGTGAAAGCTAGCTAGAGTGACAAGGCACAGACGCGCACAGAGATACCAAAGAAACTTGTCACACTCACAAATATTGCCACACACACACGCATTGTTGAATCCTCGCTTCAGATCGTTGATACAGGGATACACGATGGCTCGTGCGCTCTTGCTGGTGCTGGCGGCGGCGCTCGCGAGCCTCCTGCCGCTGTTCGCGTGCCAGGCAACGTGCGAGGGCGCGAGGCGCGGGCACCACCTATACAGGCAGCCGGTAGGAGTGCGGAGGATCGTGGTGGACGCGACCGGCGCCGGCGACTTTCTCTCCATCCAGCAGGCCGTCGACTCCGTGCCGGAGAACAACACCGTGCGCGTCATCATGCAGATCAACGCCGGCTCCTACATGTAAGCTCTTAGCTCTAGCTAACTAGCTCACCCAAACACATCATGTCCCCGTGTGTGTCTGACTAGTTTTTACCGGGGTATATGTGTATGTGCAGAGAGAAGGTGCTGGTGCCGGCGTCGAAGCCGTATATCACGTTCGAGGGCGCCGGGCGCGACGTGACGGTTGTGGAGTGGCACGACAGGGCGAGCGATCGCGGCCCCGACGGCCAGCAGCTCCGCACCTACAACACCGCCTCAGTAACCGTTCTCAGTAACTATTTCACCGCTAAAAACATCAGCTTCAAGGTGAGCCGTTGCAGTCACTGGCTACCCAGTGGTCCATGAGCGCACGCAACACAATTTGTACGCTAGTCACAAGACGCACACATAGGGAACGAGATGCAGTATTGCATGAGGCGCCCGTGGTGCATGTAGCATTACATCACATCTCAGTGCAGAGACAGAGGCAGACAAAGTGACAAGAACTTCAGGGTCACAAGCCACATCTTACAAATGCTGCGCTCTCTGACTCTCTGCGTATCCTTGTTCGTTCGGGATTTTGAATTCCTTACATGATGTAGTCATGGTGTTTTGAGTTTGCTTGGAGCAGGCAAATTAACCGGATGGCTTCTTCTGGCTACAACGAGAGGCTGCCTGGCTTGGCTGGAGCCTGGACCGAGCAATACCTTCCTTTTTCGGTGGATTTCGCTTGTGAGGCTGGTTCAATTTGCAAGTGAACTGACGTTAGGTTCCTACGGCTTGGCAGAACACGGCTCCGGCACCAATGCCCGGCATGCAAGGGTGGCAGGCGGTGGCGTTCCGCATCTCCGGCGACAAGGCCTTCTTCTTCGGCTGCGGGTTCTACGGCGCGCAGGACACGCTCTGCGACGACGCCGGCCGGCACTACTTCCGCGACTGCTACATCGAGGGCTCCATCGACTTCATCTTCGGCAACGGCCGCTCCCTGTACAAGGTACTACGTGCCCCCTACAGGTGCACATATGCCATCCACATCTGTATCTTGCACTGGATAAATATAGGAGTACGTGCTTATGCCATACTGACGATGAGGGGCAAAATTTTCTGAAAACGAGCGTAGGACTGCGAGCTGCACTCGACGGCGCAGCGGTTCGGGTCGGTGGCGGCGCAGGGCCGGCATGGGCCGTGCGAGCGCACCGGCTTCGCGTTCGTCAACTGCAGGGTGACCGGCACGGGGCAGCTCTACGTCGGGCGAGCCATGGGGCAGTACTCGCGGATCGTGTACGCCTACACCTACTTCGACAGCGTCGTCTCGCCCGGCGGATGGGACGACTGGGACCACACCAGCAACAAGAGCATGTACATTACTGCTACACATTCATGCTCAGTAATCACAGCATAAGTTGAGCAAATTAAACTAACCTGCAGCTGTTCCCTCTCGGCATGCAGGACGGCGTTCTTCGGGATGTACAGGAACTGGGGCCCCGGCGCCGAGGCCTTGCACGGCGTGCCGTGGGCACGGGAGCTCGACTACTTCGCCGCTCGCCCCTTCCTCGGCAAGAGCTTCGTCAACGGATTCCACTGGCTCACGCCAGATGTCTGAACTCTGAAACAGTTCTCAGCACCACAGATTACAGCAGACAAGATTCATTCGTACAGCACAAGCATAGAAGAATAGAACAGTTAGCATGTATCAAGGGCTAGTACAGTATAGATTCGTTCCATAGGTTACATGTTACTCCTAGTTAGTAGAAGCACAGTTGTGCACCAGATCTATAGTGTTAACAAAACTTGTTCATGTACCAATTTCGAAACTAAACAGCAAGTATGAATCCGTTATACGTCTATATTTGAGGCTTTACAGAGGATGATACTCTTCCGAGGGTAGATGTAGATGAGTGAACACTACTTCATTTGGAGAAAGGATTGACCATCACATTATGCAGCAGCTCGAACATCCCAGGAAATCTGCAAGGTAGCAGAGGTACTAGAAAGTCAGTTCTCTTGTAGGTTGCTTTTAACCTGCAAACTGCGTGACTACAAGTATAGTTTGTACAAACACATGAGTAACAAGGTGCCATGATATAAAGCACTACAGAAGCTAGCACAATATAGCAAACAGAGCATTCACAGCGTGGATGCTTCAGCTAGTTACAAAATACATAGCCGTGGAAGTAAAATGTAATATCTGTTCATGGTGAGCATGCCAGTGTATTTCAAGATGTCAAGTTAGCAGCCCTTCACTTTCACTAACACAACTGCAGCCAATGAATTTTCCCTTCTACTAATTGTAATTGGAGTTTATTGCAGAATTTTCCTGGCAACTGTGGCTATTACCAACAGCGTGCAGATATCCTCGAGACTTCAACGCAAGACTATATGCCATTCTTTCACTCTTTCCAACCAGCCTTCAAGTACTACGCATGAACCATCACCATTAAGTTGTGTCTCGTGCCTTACAGAGTTGTTCACGTGACTCCAGAATTCTGATAGACATTGAATCGCTATGGAATCTAGGCGTTTTACAAATGTTAAGGGATAGTTTGCGGTTGTTGTGCTCTGGAATCTAGTCAGTTAGGGGATTGTTACCAATTCTAGTAAGGGTAGTTTCCTCTAAAATAAGATTTTGCAATTACATCTAAGAAAAGATGATTTCAGGTAAGTGTTACATCAAAAAGTAGAAAGAAATAAGTGCTTTTCAAAAGCCACTGGAATACCAAAAGGAGCATAAGAAGAAGAGAAATATATTAGAAATTCTTAGAAAAATATCTGCCCACAATTTTGTGGACCCTGATTATAGGGGCTTAGATTTGATAAAAGTGCATCCCACCCTCAATATGATGGACCTAGTTATAAACTGCTAGGGTATGGTCTCTTGGTTTAGTCTAGTATGAATTGTTTCTTCCTACAAAGGAAAATAGTTGCTAAAAAAATAAGATAAGTATGCTAGAAAATTTTGGGAAAGAACCTACAGTTTTCCCTAAAAAAAGAATAGGAAAAAGATAAACATATGGCCCTCAAATTGGTGGATCTTAATTATAAGTGTGACACAAGTACGTTCTGCCCTCAATCTGGTGAAGGCTAATTATATACAGTTAGATTTGATCTCTCGATTAGAGACCAATACACATTGTTATCTTCCCAAAAAGAGTCGTATAGAGAACAAATTCCACTTTGGCATGTGCTCTAAAAAAATGAAGAGAAGAAGTAATTCATCTCCCATCCCCTCTCATGTTTCAAGAAAAGAAGAAAAAAAAGTACTCCTGAAAATAGTCGCGGGATGTACGAGAAGCACAACTTTCTTCAATACCGATTAGCAGCCATGCACGATATATAGCTGCACGTGAATAGCTTGGATTCAAACAGTCACCAACATGCAATTTGGCAATTACTTTCCAAATGAATATTTTAGTCAAAAATTACAAAAATGTATACTAGAAAAACAATGATCCTGAGAAATCTAATGATATTATTTTCACTTTACCAATCTAAACAATTTTTATACCTTAGTAGTCAAAGTTAAAGTTGAAATGCGTGCTTTCTAAAACAGCCATGTATTTCTGAAAGGATGAATTAACAAATATGCTCAATAGAGCATGAATGTGGTTATTGCTGCTATTGGCATTTAAATTTTTTTGCAGCCCATATTCCTGGTTCACAGAGTTAAGGAGCCATAGGAACAGCTTATGAAACCCTAGGTACTTTACAACAACAAAGTTTTGGCACTGATTTCGGCTAGGAGCCAATACAGTAAAAAGAATCTGTAAAAGCCTAAGTGTGCCAGTTTCTATGGTCATCAGGAAAGAATGATGTATAGGAAAGAGTTTATTTTGTTATTGTCGTGAAATGTTTGTATCATATGACCAAAACGGATGATGTGTGGTTAAAAGGTCGCAGAGAAGAGCTGGTTATGCTAGAAACTCCCACAAAATAAAACTCTAGTCTGAATTTGGTAAAACCAAACTACGACTAATCCACAACCATCGGATGCAGTATGTACACATATATAGACTCAAAAGATAAGAAAATCCTAAACAACAAAACAACTCTCGTACAATAAACTCGAAGTCGTCAAGTTTGAGTTTTGAAATTTCACAAGTCTACAAAGCATACTAGGCCAAACTAAGCGGGCAAGACTCCTCGTTATGCTGAAAAAAATAACATATGTTTGTATGTGAGATTGTAGGCTGCTGACCAGAGTTCTCTAGTTATCAAGGAGAGGCTAAGGTCAATGCGGATCCTTAGAGTTCCCTTAATTATTCTTTGCCTATAATAGTGAACAAACACCTAGCTATTTGATAACAGAAATAGTTAACAATATATTTTTGGAACATATTGCTTTTTCTGCAGCAATAAAGGTCATGAAAACTATCACAGCTACATCCAAGTTAACAATTACATAAATAAAAATAAAAATTACTTACAGAGGTGATACCCCTCCTAGCATTAAGCTGTAGTTAGAAATGACAGTCACATATGATGACAACAAAAAGGAAATAGCTTGAAGACTTACAGTAGCCCCACGATACTCGGATCAAGACCAGGAGAGATATCTGAAATGATGTCACTGGGAAGTCGACCACATTCTCCAATCTTGTACATGATTTTGATAATCTTGGAGAAATTCTCAGGATCATTATCATAAACTACAGTAAGGTTCACCACGAGGTCAAGCTGCTTCTGGTACTGCTCATATTCTTCTTTCTTTACCTTGTCTTTATTTTCTTCCAACCACTTTGGGTATCGTCCAACACATTCTTTTACAGGCTCATAAAATATTTCCTTGGAAAAAAGTTGTGGTATCACTGTCTCGACAATGTCCTACACAGTTTATAGGATATGTCATTGCCTCGTTTGGAGTATTTATTTATTCAAAGACTGGCTCTGAAAAGAATAAGACTTGACAAAAAATAATCAAATGATAATAGAAATCCACAACATGATGTAAAGAGGTGGTGTGACAAAAACATTTTTCTGTGCTCATGAGTGTGTTTTGAACTACTGTTATTGAAAAAAAAAGACATACTGTACTGGGAAATAAACAAAAGTAACTGAGAGAAGGGGGGGGAGGGGGGCATTAAGCATGCATTGTAGACCTGAAGTAAGCAAACGTATTCATCCTAAAAACACAGGCCCTAATGTCCATTACCTTGCATGGTGCGTTTGATTTTCAGTTTAATATCAACAATTCACCATTTCTGCAAATCAAGTGTCTAGCTCCTCTGCAGGAATGGCGGGTGCTAGCATAGACAGCATTCGTAGCAGAACTCGAGCGGTTCGGAGGTGGATAGATAGACTCCGACTTTTTGGGATCGGCCGGGGGATCGAGGCTGGCGAACTCGCCAGGGGCGCTCTCGGGGGGCTTGTTGCCACTGCCACAGTCGCCGGAGGGGGCGGACGAGGCCATGGCGGAGGCGCTGCCTCGGCGATCGCGACGCGTTTGAGGGGTTTGGGGATTTGGAGTGTTGCGTTTGGTTTCCACGGCGGGAGAGAGGGAGGGAGGGAGGCAAAGACGAGACCGGGCCCGGGGGAGGAAAGCATTAATGCATACAGTTGGCGAGATCAACGAGGTTGGGTGGGCTGCCTCCAACTACATAGGCCGCGCCGCGCCGCGCCGCGCCGCACCAGTCCACTCCGCCGCGATGTACCACCAGATTTGGCGCCTCGTCCCCAGCGCCCGCTCGCCGCTCACGCCGGTCCACGCCGGCGCCGGACGGAGGTGCTCGGCGGCTGGCTGCCCTACACTGCTCCGCCGTCCGGCGCTCCCCTCCGCCGCCACCCGAGGCATATGCCGCCCCCTCGCTGTCTCCGCCCAATCCGCCGGGCCCCACACCGGGTTGAGGTCCATTCTAAGTCTCCTTGTCGAATTTTCTTCTTTTTGGTTCATGGAATGTGAGGGAAACCGAAATTTTGGGCCGAATCTTCTACTTGGTCACGGAATGAGAGGAATAGTTGAAACTGTGGACACGTTGATGTTGTTCTAGAGCATAGTCCATGGTGGATCTGATGCTGATTGGGAAGGGACTTAACCAGTTGTGATGATCTTGTAGTACAAACGCATGCGAATTCAAGGCCTACCTAATTGATTTGTGCATGGTGCTGCCACGTTCTGTCATCTTTAGCTAGAGATCATGTCTGCAGTGCCTTCATACATCAGTGGTTGTACTGTATAGTTTTGGTATCATTGGATTCGATTGATCCAGGAATGCTCATGAATGTGGGTGACATTGTCTCTAGTCGTCGTGATTTTCAGGGTGGAAATTTTTTTCGAAGTGGAGATGAAGGTGCGCGACTATGAACTCGACCAGTATGGAGTTGTCAACAATGCTGTCTATGCTAGCTACTGCCAGCATGGTGAGTTCAGAACAAATTTAAAATCAGTATCTCATAGCAGTGTGATACACTTGGTAAGTGAGCATGACTCTGATTGCATCTTAGGTTACCATGGCTTCTTCAGAATAAAATATGATTATAATTTAGATAACGCACTAAAATCTCTTCTCGGATTCTACGCCTTAAAACTGAGCAGGCCGCCATGAGCTACTTGAGAGCGTAGGCATAAGTGCAGATGCAGTAGCGCGCAGTGGTGACTCACTGGCCATCTCTGAGATGCAACTCAAGTACTTCGCGCCTTTGAGAGTAATGCCTTCTTTTCCAAGTTGAGCAAACACAAAAATTCAAGATACTTGATGTGGTACTGGGAAACCAGTAACGTGCAGAGTTCAAACTGCAACTTGTAACGTAGGGCCTATTCGGTTCTAATTTCCCCCTCTCTCTCTCTCTTCTTGCTTAATGTCAGAGTGGTGACACGTTTGTCGTTAAGGTGAGGCTTGCAAGCATCAAAGGTGTAAGGATGATATTCGAGCACTCCATTGAGAAGCTGCCTAACCGCGAGGTATGCAGAACAAACAGTTAATAGATTCACAATAATAAAATAAGATACGCTGCACATTTGTAGCATTTTGGATGGAATTCTGTCGACATGTACCATTTCTACAGTTCATATGTTATTTTAAGTATGAATTTCTTTAGGCATTTCTGTGCAACTGTTTTATGTAGCTAAAGACACATCTGTATCATGATTTTGCATATCCTATTTCTCCTGGCAGTTGATTTTAGAAGCAAAGGCAACAGCGGTTTGCCTCAACAAGGACTACCGTCCTACCCGTGTATCTCCAGAGTTCCTGTCCAGGCTACATCCCTTTTCATCTGAGGACAGCAAGGGTTAAGCGACTACATTAATCGCGACAACAATCGTCTGACGTGTTTTTGACACTGGTCATGTCATCAAGAGCTACGTTCCATTTTGTATTCTCTCTATGTAACTGCTTGTTTGAACATTGGACTTATAGAACATTTCTAACCCATGGTTCTGACTCCAAGTACTGATGGAGAAACTGTCAGTTGTACAGGAGAAAGGAGCTCGTACATCCGGAGCATGAGCTACTCCTAGTACTTCAGCTAGGATTCGTCTCTTGATACTTGGCACTTGGTAAGCTATGCAAAATCTGTGTAACTCAGTTCGGCTCAATATCTGTAACTCAGCATATCACTGTATCTTCCAGTCTTAACCGGAGCCGTAGTTGGTGTCGAAAATACGTCAGTTCTTCTCACCCTAGTTCGTTTGTCAAATTTTGTACCCAAAAGGTACAGAGTATTATGTAGAACTAAAAACATAAATAATTAAGTGGGTTGGACATCTCATGTGCAAGAATCTCACATGCAAAGAATTGAGCCACAGTTAGCAACTTCCAATGGAAATATCACAGGGAAATCACCTGATAGGTGACTGAGTTTGCAATGATTTAGTAGAAGACCAGACGGCATAATCCACGGAACAAGCATCGCCAGATGATGCTATGAACCAAGAAGGACGGCATCTGTGACTGGCTGGAAACACAAGCAACAGCAAGGGATGGTTTCTGATGCACGTGTGGCTGGAAGGAAACACGTGCAAAGATGAAGTTCGTGTGGCTGAAAGAAAACACATGCATAGTTCATGGTGGGACTCGACATCAATTTTGGAAAAATTTTATCGGGACTCAAAATTCATAACAGAGAGTTTTAGGTGGAATCACCCGCTAAGTCGAAACGTCAACTCCGATCTCAACCTTTGGGTATCAATTCCAAGAGGAGTAGAGTGATATGGCTTCAAATAGCCCAAGACGTCAACCCTGAACTTGCACTGGCAAACTAATGCGCAAATCAAGTAGGATGATATGGTCTCATCACTCTTTTCTTACTGAGTCGGAACATCAGTCCCAAACTCGTCCCAGCAAATTAATGCTCGGCTGGAGTAGGATGATATAGCTCCCAAGCTCTCAGTAGAAGAGTCACTTCACATGGGTGATTAAACCTAACAACTCTATGATATAGACTCTGAAACCCTATCCGCACCATGTGCTTCAACAACATACACGCAGGGCACATGAGGCAGGTGAGAACAAACCGGTATCACAACAGCAACTCTACGACTGAAGATGCGATATTATAAGTTCTTAAAACTTAACAACATAATATACATACAAGAGTTGCTTACACAGTGGAAGAGTAAAGATGGCTAAAAAGCCAAAAGGTCAGGCCAAAAGTGGCAGCAGAACAAACGAGCTGCCAAACCCTGGGCAGGATCACTACCTGGGATTTCCAGCGACTAGTCGTCGTCGGCGTCGATCTCTAGGTAGAAACCATCCTCGAAAAGGATAGTTTCCTCTGCAAGAAAAATGTCAACGATAGCAGGGTGAGTACAAAAAATTGTACTCAGCAAGACTTACAAGGGGAAATTAGTAATAGATGCACAGGTATCAATAAAAGGGTAATTGTGGACTATTTTACCAAAAGCCGATTTTACCTTTGTTAATATTTTGTAAGTAGATGAAAATCGACTACTGGAATACTTTTTAAAGGGGACGAGTCGAACACTTCATGATCATTCCTTACTGCAGATCACCACACCTTAGATTCCCCGACTCTTCCTCAACCACCCTGGGAAGAAGCAGTCGCTAACACTACAGCCTTAAAGTTGGCAAGTTTTAGAGTTTGTTATAGTTGTCTAATTCGCTGCAAAATCTTACCAAGTTGTCCATAACCGCAGACACGGCTGTTCAAACAGTTCTAACCCTGCAGGGGTGTACATCTTTACCTACACGTATCGATCAACTCCTAATGCCACCGGGATAACACACTTCGCGAGGTGTGCTGGCGGAGAGTGATCGAACACGACCGTTACAATGCTTTCGACCTAGGTATGGGCCACCCTTACGGGCCAGTCCATGTACATCAATCCGGCCGCAACTATGACACTGTCCCATAAGTTGTAGCAGGTGATACATCCGCGGACTCGAACCGTGTGTAACCCTTACACCTATATTGAGGCACCATACCACATCATTTTTCACTCACCCAGTGAACGGAAATAGCAAACTATGCAGCTCATACTCTAAGTCTAGGCAGATTATTTAGTCGTGGGTGGCCCCATAATCCACCCATGTAGAAGTACACAAATCTCGGTTCGAAGGGACACCGATAACCAGTCCTTGTGGGAAGACGAGACAATCCACCATACTCCCAGCCATGGCCTCTCGTCTAAGCCCAATTATGATTAAGCAAGTTCATTAGTTAACCCCTGGTAAACACCCACCTATCACGTAACCCATCCAATGGTGTTGATCCGTCTGCCATCCAAGAAATTATGACTTTTACAAGTCTAAGCATATCTAAGCATATACAACATAGTAAGCAAAGTCAAAGCACACACTATACTACTCTAGATAGGTTTGGGTGGTGGTGGAGTTGATTAGGCGACAAAGTAAGTTTTATGCAAAGGAATAGAGGTAATATTTAGCGAAAAGTAGAATTTGAACGCATGCGATAACGAATTTGAAAACAACTAATACTTTGCAAATAGTAGGTGTTTGCAATATGGACAAAGGGGCTGCTTGCCTTGTTGCTCTGCAACTAAACCCTGCTCGTGATCGGGATCGTAAGCTTCCGGATCCTCCGGCTCTAACGGAGAAAAATGAAAACACTGGAAAAAGGGCATAACCGTAAATATCAAAATGCTGAACATCGGCATGGGATGAAATGCATGCCATGGCATAGAGGATGCAAAATAAAGACTAATGCAAGTGGAATCAATTTAATCGGAGTCCGGACGCTCGAGATATCGCGATCCGACGACTTTCGGCTAATCGAAAAATTTTAATTTGAGTTTTTAGCCATTTATGATTTTCCTAGCATGCAAACATGTATGAAAATGACATATTTGAATAGATCTCATTTTTCTGAACATTTTGATATATTATTTGCATTTTTCTGATTAAAAATAAATTTTCTAAGATTTAATCAATTTTTAAATCTTTTTTGTATTTTTCTCAGTAAATAAAAATAAATTTATTAAAAATTTACTTTTATTACTTAATTCAATTCTAGCCACAGTGCATGACATGTGGGCCCTACTGGTCAGCTTGGTCAAAGTTTGACCGAACCTATGTCGGGTGGGGCCCACTCTCATAGGTTTTCTTGTCCATTATTCTTTTTATTTAAATTCTGACATGTGGGGTCCACTGTCATTCGGACATCATTGATAAGCTCATTAATTACGCTGTTAATCATTATTAGGGTCATTAAACGGTCGGGTTTGCATTAATTACAATGATTAGCATTAAATAACAGTGATTAGCATTAATGTTGTACTTAACCGGTCGAAACAGTAATTATTGTCATTAATGGGTAATTGATTACCGAGCATTAATCATACTTAGCATTCATTATACTAATTAATTATTAGTATTCAATGTGTCTTAACGACACATTTAAACGGGCCATTAATGGCCTAACCGAGCCCGGTCAGGAGCTCGGTCCGGGTTCGGCCGACTGCCCGATGCGGTGCCGCCGAGGCGGCGGGGGTCCGGGGGGGGGGCACGGCGGCGAGGGGGGTGCGGCGGCGACCTTACCGACGGTGGCGGGAAGCAGCGGCGCGGCTTGGCAGCGAGGAGGCGCGGGATGGGGCGGAGCGGCGGGCTTCGACTCGAGGCGAGCGCGAGGAAGCGGCGTGGCACCGAAGGGTGAAGGGGCGGAGCTAGGCGGCGGAGCGGCACCGGAGGCGGGAAGCTCGGCGGCGAGGTCGAGCGGCACCGAGGCGGCTCGGGGACGAGGCGCGGCCGGAGTGAGGTGGCGACGGACACGGGCGGCGTTGGAGCGGTGGTGGCCGAGCTTGGGACAAGGCGGAACAGCACCGGAGCAACGGCGAGAGCAAGGCAAAGGAGCTCGGCGGCGCGGGCGGAGAAGGAGCTCCGGGGAGGGCGGAGGCCGGGACGAAGCGGCGGCGGTGAGGATCTTGGTAGCTCGGCGAGTGAGAGAACGAGAGAGGAAGAGAAAGAGAGAAATGGAGCTGGGGGGAAAAAAGGAGAAGAAAAGGGGAGGTGGCTCAGCGCTCCCGAAGCTGGAGGTGGCGGCGACGGGGCCGGGCGCTCGCCACGCAAGCTCCTCGGTGGCGGGGTGCGCTGGTGGCGGGGATAAGGGAGATGGGGGGCGGTAGCTTAGGGGAGAAGGAAACGGGAAGGGCAGGCCAACAGGCCGGGTTAGGTGGGCCGGTAGGGGGCTAGATCGGCAGCCCACGCGGGAGAAGGATGGAAGCAGGCCGACGTGGAGAAGGAGAGGATGGGCCGGGAGAGGAGGCCCATCCGAGAGAGAGTTTAGGGTTTTTCTTTTAAAATTTTCTTTTCTGTTTTCTCCCTTTATTTCTTTCCCCTTTTATTTTTCTGTTTCCAATTCTTTTTATTCTCAGAATCTTTTGCCCATACCTTCATAAGCAAATAAACATTATTTTTAGCATTTTATCACACTTTTGGTTCAAATGATCTTAAGCCAAAGCTTGGAACTAATATAAACATATTAGGGTTTGTTTTTAATTGAAAATTTTCAAATTTCTCCATAGTTGTAATTACATGGACGCATGCATGCTGCACAATTAGCACATTAAACCTTAGGGCTGTTACAATTTGTGGAAAGGCAGCGGGGTTGAAAGAAGTGCGGGCTGGCTACCCAGGAGATCTTCGATCGGGGCTGTGGAGGCTCGACACGGGAATTGTGGCGAGGTGTGCGGCTAAAAGCGTATGGCAGACAGAGATGGTCTGGAAAGATTGTCCAAGGAATTGTGAATTTAACTCAGTGAGATGACTCAGGATATGGCTGTAAAGTTTCTTCTGTTTTCAAGTGATGAATGAAGAAGGAAGTGCAGTTGCAGGTGGAGTCATGGTGGAGTCAGAGGGTAGCAATGGAGTCTCATCGGCAGTTTAGATCATTGAGCTGCAAAGGTGAATCTCAAAGTTCAAGGTGCACGGAGGTTCACACAAGATAGCTTTAGGGTGGCGAAAGACATATTCGCCAAAGTAGAGTTTGTTGAGTTTGTATCGAATATGTGTACGAATAGGTTATAGGTTGAACTAGGGAAAGCGTAGTATTGTAATAGGATACTACAAAGAGTCCTAGCAGGATACGTGTCAAGTTAAAATCGAACTCATGTATCTTAGGTTTTCTATGTAAGGAGAGAGATACCACATAATGTAACCAAGCCAATACAATGTAACTTGAAAGAGAATTAATAGATGGAGAGGAGCGCCCGCAGTCAGCTCCTAGGGATGTAGGCTTCGACTGAACCTCGTCAACAAACATCGTTGTCATCTTCTTGTATGTAATCTCGGTAGATCCTACGCTGTGCGACCTCGGTATTGCGACTAGTGAAACCAAGCGGTCACGGTATTAGTCGTGGAAGTTAGTGATGGCTCGACGCTAATTTCACAACCCAGCACGTAGGCGCACATGTTCCCCTTTGCCAACTACGTGCGTACATATTCCCCTTTGCCAACCACCAATGCCCTCGGCATCCACGCCAGGTATGCACTGTCGGTGGAGGGAGATCCAATTCCGGCCACCTTGTTATGCCTCTTGGCCAGGCATATCTCCGCCAGCACCAGATGAAGGCTGCCCCTAGAATATCCAGTCCCCTTCAAGCTGTTACTACTGTGAACACGAACCAGGATTCCACTATAAGGTTCTTCAAGACCATCTCTCTTCCACTATTTTGTTGTAACACAGATATTATATTAGTATATTTGCTAATACTTGCTATATTAGGAAGGACAAATATTTTGATGTTGAGATAAATTCTATGACACCGAACTTGACCAATATGGTGTTGTCAACAACGCTATCTACAATAGTTACATTCAAAATGGTTAGCTATGTCTAATTTTCAAGGAGTGTTGAATAACCTTCCAAATTCACGTGATTTATATGCTTCATGTTGCATCAGGTCGTGACAAGCTACTTGAAAGCCTTGGCATTAGTGTAGACTCAGTGACATCTAAAGGCAACGCCAATCGCTCTTTCAGAGTTACATCTAAAGTACTTTGGACCTTTAAGGGTATGCTTTGCTACCAGAAGAACTATGAATGACATAGAGAACTTAGGACCTCTAATGCTGAAACCGAAACAATGGTCCTCACAGATTCAATAAATGAAGGTAAAAAGATCCAGTTTATCAATTCAGAGAAACATGCTGATCATGCCATGGGCACCATAATTTTAGTTTACCAACATTTACAAATTTTCTAGTCAGATTCATGTCTGTTAAATATACCATATCATACCAGAAAAACCCATAAAGTTTATCTAGCATTGCCAGAATGGTGACAGGTTTGTCGTCAAGGCGAACCTCATGCAAATCAAAGGTGTAACAGTGATTTTTTAGCACATAATTCAGACACTGCCAGATCATAAGGTATGCATTCACTATCAATCTTGACCATGTGGAGGATGTTCCAACATATGGTACTCAAATTCGTGGTCTATTATCAACTATTGATTTTGCTGAGCACCGTCATGTATCTTACACCTTTTATACTCCTCTCAGCTCGTATTGGAAGCCAAAGGAGACCGCTGTTTGCCTCGACAAAAACTATCGCCCAACTCGCATATTCTCAAAGTTGTCAACAAAACTATTGCAGTTCTTCTCATCCAAGGATGACTACAGCTTCTAACAGAAGATTATCGGCACTACTCTTAATAGGACCTAGCAGTTGAATGTATGTGCTCTCCTGGGGTATAAAGTGGCAAGTAATCAACAATATCAGTCACCATTGTTTCCTCACAACACTATATCTCACCAAAACATTTGTATTTTACAGTGCTGCTTGAGCTGATCTTAAAATGCTTTACACCTCTGTTAGCAAGTGTGACTTGGACACAGGTAGTTTTATTTCTTCTTTCTAAGTGGTGGTAAGGTTATACACGAATCAGATGCAAACAATTGAGCAACATTTTGCACAACATGCATAAAGCATAATAGTTTACTTCCAATGGATAATTGGATATCACAAGAACAATAATTCATTTCACCTGGAGTGTGGCTGATGTTGCAATGCTGGCCTCTTTGAATCCATTACACCACGTCTGTCAATGTACACCACTAAACTATGCTGCTATGAAGCAAAAATTCCTCTGCTGTGGTTCTGCCTTAACCCATCGCATACTTGAGCGAATCACCAGCACCCTGGAAGAACAGGCACGAAAGAGCGAAATCTGCAATGAAAATCCCAACCAAAGAAATCACCACAGCAGACGTAGTGGACTCTCCAACGCCCTTGGCTCCCCCGTGAGTTGTGACGCCCCATGCACAGCTCACCACTGCAATAATGGCGCCAAACACCTGAGATTTTATCAAGGAGCTGATCAAGTCCCATGGCCGCAGTGCCCTGCGTGCTGACTCCAGAATGATGCTGGTGCTAACACCAAAGATTGCGTCGGCCAAGAACGCCGAGGAGGCGAGCCCCAGCGCGAAGCTGATGAGGGTTAGGACGGGGAGCGCAAGCACGCAAGCGAGGACGCGAGGGACCACGAGGTAATCGATGGGCTGCGCACCGAGGACGCGCAGGGTGTCCGTCTGCTCGGACACCTGCATGGTGCCGAGCTCGGCAGCGAAGGCGGAACCGACGCGGCCCGCGGCGACGACGGCGGTGACGACAGGGGTGAGCTCACGAGCGAGCGCGAGGGCAAGGACGCCGCCGACCGAGCGGTGGAGGCCGAGGCGGGTGAACTCGCGCACGAACTGGATGGTGAATGCCATGCCGACGAAGGCGGCGGTGAGGAGCGTGACCCCCGCGCTCCCGGGTCCCACGCGGCGGAGCTGCGCGAGGAGGTTGCGGCGGTGGACGCGACCCGTGAGGACGCGGTGGAAGACTTGGCCCGCGAGGAGCAGCGCCGAGAGCCCCCGCCAGATCGCGCGCGGCGGGGACCAATTGGAGAAGAGAGGACGCGGCGGCGTGGGGGACGGAGGAGGCAGAGGAGAAGGCGAGGGCGCGGAGTTGCTGCTGCTGGTGGTGGCGGGGGGCGTGAGGGAGAGGCGGGGGACGGGCAGGCGGCGGCGCGAAGGGTGGAGGCGGAGGAAGAGGGATTTGGGGCTGCCGTTGGCGCTGGACAGGTGGAGAAGAGGGTTGGTCGTGGCGGAGGTGGCTTGGAGGAGGAAGGTGGCGCCCGTGGTGGTGGACGACATGGTGTCGGTGGCGGTGGCCGGAGATCGGGACGGTGGTGGTGGCAGTGGGTGGGTGGGAAGCGATGGGGAATGGCGCAATCGGTGCGAGGAAGGAGTCTCTAGTGGGCTTTGTGCCGCGATAAAGACGCTACTGGGCTGGACAAAACTGGACCACTCTCTTTAGGACTTCGGGAAGTTGCTGTTGTTGGGCTTTCAGGACCCGTAATTGAAGAGCATTAGGCCGAGAAGAGTGCACTATTGGGCTCCTTTTGGTTGGTCTTCACCGCTTTCCACGTTTGTATATACCGATATAAAAAACACAGAGTTAACGTGGGATACATTTCATCGCGATTGTCTGAAAATCTTTCTTCTAATTTCTTAACTCATATTAATTAAACAAGTAATCATTTTAATAACCTATTTTTCACCTCTATCTTTTATTTTCTTTCCTCCGCACTCGCCAGATACACCTTTCTATATCATGCGGCATGAATTCCTG
Organism: Stipa capillata; assembly: GCA_019208055.1. Taxonomy (NCBI): domain Eukaryota; kingdom Viridiplantae; phylum Streptophyta; class Magnoliopsida; order Poales; family Poaceae; genus Stipa; species Stipa capillata. The sequence continues at coordinate 7,679 of JAGXJF010003795.1, read as the reverse complement.
CGGCACTCCTTATGCTCTTTCATCCTTTTGTTGAAATGTTTCCAATCCCCAAGTGATGTAGCTATGTTGTTCCAATCTTTCGGCTAGGTGGTAAACTTGATTGGTGTATAATCAACTCTCACAATCCAGGCTATAACCGTGTGACGATCGTTCCAACTCGCAATCGCCGAACTAACTCCAAGTTCGTTATCAACCTAACCAGAAGCTAGATCGACCTGACCACGAAGACCTTTTCCTACATGCAATCGAGAATCAAGCAAGAAAAAATATTGAAGCAACGACAGTTGCTAAATAGGAAGTAAAATATATTGAACATTCGATGAAATAGTGGGGTTTCAACGAGGTGAAGCTTGTTGTTTCAGCGAATCAGGCCAGCGCCAAAGTTTTACTAAGGAAAACCGATCTAATTAAAACCCAGGGGACTAAGGGGCTGCGGCCACTACTTATAGGAGGAGGGAAGGGGTTGGCGCTCTAGGTAGAGTAGCCAACAAGGACTCCTATCCCTCTTGATTTACAAGGCTCAAGGCCCAATAAGGTGGCGCATCACCAACTAGAAATATTACTAAGTCCTTAATGTGTTGGTCGAAATATTTAATGCTCTCTCGTCGGTGTAGGTTCGGCTATACTTCATTATGTCTTCACGGAGGCATTATTTGCTTGTAGAATGCTGTCAAGATTTTATCATCTTCATGCAATCTCCTAGTCTTGATGTTTCTAGCTTGATCCTTGTCTTGATCATCATGAACTTGAATCTTCCACTCTTGATCACTTCCTTGCTGCTCTAGGTTTTATATTGAGTTTCATTCTTATCTTGGACTGCAAGTATGGTCGTATCCAAAGTGGTCATATCCTCATCACCAAGGACTATACAACTCAATAAAAATTTCTCAAATTTTACCAATATCTTTGTACTGTTTTGATCTAAAATTGAAGGATGAAGATTAATCGGTTTTGCTTTCGAGGTTAAGATGAAAATTTCTCTTATTTATTATTGGGTTACATAGATAGATCTCAATTATGTCTAACCGTGTTGTGAATTTTATATATTTTGGTGCATTAGTTGCAGATTTTGTGCTTTCGTCACGACATATTAGATGTATGTGTAGTTTAATTTATAATTGTCGATATGTGCATTGCATGTATACAATTGTTAGCATTCTCAACGAAGAAACATATGAAAAATAGAATATAAAAATTAGAGAAGATAAAACATTATAATTAAAAAGATATAAAAAGTGTATGGCTAGTGTACATATAATTCAAAGAAGTTCTAGGACTTCTCCTAGGCGTCTACTCCAATCCTATCAGGTATTCAGGTGCTTGGAGTTGGAACCCTTATTCTGACCATACATGTCGAACACCTACACTCTGGGGCTTGCACCGTACTTGCGTGTCACTTCAAGACAGCAGAGGGATTGCACGCTATGTTTGGCCCGGATCATTATCGATCATAAAAACCCTTGATGGCTCCCGGTCAAAAGCGGCACCGGACGTGACGAGCGCGAGCAAAACCAACGCTCCCGAATCGTCCGGGACTTCGGGAACGTACTCGCCTTCATCTCCTACGTCCTCTGTACTGCAGATCAGTGCAGACCTCTCCTCCCTACAAGCGGTCCCCTCAGCGTCTCCGCATACTTACGGATCTCGCACATGGAGCATCTACACAAACCACACGCACCCGGTCGATCTATCGGAAAACTGAAAGCTCACAGTCACAGGTCAGTGTCACCGGCACACGCACACCCATCAACCCGTACTCACTTCTTTCTTCCATGTTGCGTGTCGTACAGCTCTCCTGTTATCCGGGCATTTTTCATTTTTCAACCTGATGGTATGCACGTGATCAGTACGTGAAAAAGCTTAAAAGAAGCGAGGCTATCTAAGCATGCATTGTTTACACGGATCTTAGGTTGCAGCAACCTGAAGCATTGAACTGTATAGCTGATCTCCCTGCTAGCTGCTATACGAAAAGGGATGGCAAGGCCGGGCACCAAAGCTAGAGATATATGCACATGCCTTAGGTCGCCACATGCTAGTGCTAGCGACCGATGTAAGTTAATTTTGCAGCCACGCTACAGTACAATATGGCAGGTATATATGGTACATGGCTAGCAAAGGCTGTCCGCAAAGTCAATTAATTGTTAATAGTGGTGCTGGCTGGCGCAAAAGAACAGGCTAATGGACAAGCGAAAACAAACTCACCCAGCTTCTTGTTTCCACTCGCGGAGATGCTTCCTTCCTCTGCCGTTTCTCCTATTCTGTGACAGCGATGTACTGCTACAAGTGCAAGGCAACCTCTTTCGGCAATCGGCTGTTCCTATTTGTATATAGGCCAAACGAGCAAATATGCTTTGCCACACTCCGTCATTTGTAACGTTTATCCTCCTCTTCTTGGCTAGAAACAAGCAAACACATGACATGGGCTCAGTTTACAGTTATTAAACTATAGTGTGCTGAGCTTATTTTCTAATCTGTTGTAAAAAAAAACTAGCCACAGAAGAAAAATTGGTCAGCCAAATAAATAAATAGACAAAAAATAGTTAGGCAAATGAGATTATCATAATTTACCTAGTGCCAAACGCAATCCTGGCGTCCGTGACATCAGATTGTTGGTAAAACAGTAACTCTGTCAGTTATTCTTCTATCTCATATAGTAGAAGGTGTTGAAATAAAAGGACAGTAACGGAAGCTTTACGATGTAATTCGAGAACCTCGTATGTTACATAAATCAAGTGCAGCTTTTATTTTCAGCCAATCATGCCTGAGAAAAAGGTTGGCTCGTAGACATTTCATCAAAAGAGCAATCCCTTTACTGATTTGTAGAAAATAAGCAAAGTTCTTTACTATTATTCTGCAACTATTCCTTTCTCCGACTAACTCCATGACGTGCATCTTCCACTTCCTCAATGTACCATATCTAGGCTAGGTCCTAGGTCAATCACTGCCTTACCAGTTACCAACTTGAAGAAAAAGAGCTGTCGTGTTCCCACGATGATATCTCTCACCAACCTAGCAATGCGCTGAGTTTTCGTTGCTCCATTGATGCTGCCTCGCTTTAGTCACTTGGAGTTTTTGTGAAGCATCTGACTAGAGGATAGCTAGAAAGTTGGTTATCTTAGTTCCACTGGAATTATCTTACTGTTTAGTACATGTAAAACTTAAGTGAAAGAAAAAACAGTGAAACAGACGAGATAAAAATGACAACAGCCAAGATGAAGCATTCTTAGGCTTCATTCTAGAGGGCTTATGAAGCAGCTTATGGCTCTAGGAAGCCATAAGCCCTCTAGAAGGGAAAGAGAGGCTTAAACTTAAAATTTAAGCATCTCTTTTTTCTGTTGGTGGGGAGAAGCCTCATTTTTTAGGCTTCTCGAGCTTCTCCGAGCAAATTTTACCTCGAATGACCATTTTATTCTCGGTACTTCGTGTTATTTGCCCGCCACTGCCACTGACTATATATTAAAAAATCCCTTATTTTTTTCGCTCACCCACACCCTCCCCCCTCACCCGCACCTGGGCTCCTCCCCACCTCCCCCGCCCCCTCCCTCTCCCAATCCTCCTCCCCTTCTCCCCCGTGCTCCCTTCGTCGGTCTCTCCCGGCCGCCTCCCGGCTCCTCCCCCGCCTCCCCCCAACCTCCTGGCCGCCTTCCCTGCCTCCCCCGACCTCCCGGCCGCCTCCCACCGGCCTCCGTTTGCATCCCTGCCTCCGACCACCTCCCCCCAACCTCTCGGCCGCCTCCCCGCCTCTGGTCCTCCCCGCCGGCGCCGAAGCGCCCCTCCCCGCTGGCGCTGAGGAGACCGGATCTGCCCTGGCCCGAGGTCGCGCCCCCTCCCCGCCGCCGGACGCTGCCTCCCTCTGCCTTCGGCCGAGATCCGGCTCGTCCGCCGCCGGATCCAACACGCCTCCCGCCGGATCCACCGCCGTCCCGTGCGCTGCACCCTCGCCGCACCACCACCACCTTCCCGCCCGCCGCCCGCCCCACCCTGCCCCACGCACGTGTGTCGACCCCACGCGCACCAGCATGGCCGCGAGCACGCCGCCAGCGCCGCAGCGCGGGGAGCTCCAGCGGCGACCTCACCGACGGCCGCCGCGCTCCCTCCGGCCCTCCTCCCGGCTGGCCGGAAGCCCGGCCTCCCCGCCGCCCCAACGCCCCTCCGGCCCTCATCCCTCCTCTTGCCCGGCCCGAAGGCCCCAGTCCCCGCCGGCCCTCTACCTGTCACCCCCCCATCAGTGACACCGATGCCAACACGTCACCAACACAGACACTGATGCCGACCGTAGTGCCCGCCTTGTCCGCACGCCGCTTGTGCTGACAGGAATTTCAAAGTAATTTTTTTGTTCTTTTTTCCATTCAACGTAATGCAAGATGTGTATGATATGAATATCATTATTTTTATGAATTAGAAACTTTGTATGATATGATATGCAAGATGTGTATGATATGCAAGATTATGCAAGTTGTGTATGATATGAAGACCAACTATTGTAGCTATTTTGTATATGGCTGCATTCCTTGATTTTAATTTTGATGATTTTTGGTTTGGAATGTGAGAATTGGGAGGTCAGTGTTAGGGACGAAATTCTTGTAGAGTTCTTGTTGCTAGGAGATGCAGAAGAAAGTGATTAGCTTTAGATTTTTTTTTGTATCAAATTGTAGAACTTTTGTACCAAGAAATTCGGATAAGGATGTTCATGTGTGTGGTATACATGTGTAGTCTGATCAGGAAACAAATACATATATGATCTTGCTTAGACATATTATCCAAAGAGGCTAGCAGAGGTGTACCTTTGAATGCAGCTGGTGTTTGGAAGAGTATGCACTGATGATGTGTAGTGAAGAAGAGTACGCACTGATGTGTAGTGAAAAATCGATGCACTGATGATGTGTACTAACAATTCAATGTGCAATGATGATGTATTACGGACCGATGAAAATTTAACATGAAAAACTGATAAAAATAGTGTTATTATCATTCAAACAGTAAACGAATAGGACAAAGAGTATTACAGACTTTTCACAATCCACCTCTGGCCATAAGCTCAAGTCTCAGAAGCTGTTTAGAAGGGGATGAGAGCTTATCAAGGCTTCCCCACACTGAAGCTTCTGGGCACAGTTAAGCTTAAGCCGGCTTGTGCACAAGCCGAATCTGTCTAGAAGGGGGCCTTAGACTTTGTAGCGCTGGAGTTGTTTTTCCCCGCCCCAACAGAAATTAAACTATTTGTTGTCGGTTTCTTTTGCAAGCTTCCTACGAAATTCCAACATTCTAGGCGTGCCCTTAAAATTTTGATGCCACTGGATGAGGCATACCCACAATGCCTTACATACTATATATTGCAAGTTTCTCCAAGTTCCTCGAAAAAAATATAAGTTCTATTGTTTACCCTCATAGTTGCTACCAAGTGTTATAAATTACCCGATTTAAATTTTTTTCCTCTTTTTGCCTGATTTAAAAGATTTTTTTCCATCTTTTACCCCATCTTAGTCATTTTCCCCCATCTGACAGTTTGGGCCCATACGTGAGATTGGCGTGGCACATGACTCGATCAGGTGCCACATGATATGCCACGTCATCACTGGCACTGTCTTTCTCACACATTAATGGTGGGCCACCACAATATTTCTCCTCCATTCTCATAACAGATAGACGTACCAGAGGAGGAGCACGCCATTAGAGCAGCAGGGAGCTCTCGGGGGAAGACTTAGGAGGGATGCAGAGGTCCGGGAGATGGAAGGAACGGAATGGCCTCGGCGATGCTACTCCGATGGCGGCGGTGGTGATTCCAGCGACGCAGCGTGGCGTGCTGTCTGCGGAGGCCGGGCGGTGGATGAGCGCTGCTCACGTGGAGGTGAAGCTTGGGATGGATGGAGAGAAAAATAGCGCCGAGCACAATCACCAGGGTGGCGAGGTGAAACTATCTTCGCAATCCATCTGGTCGGAGGAGGGCCGACGAGGGAGATCAGGCGCGCCTATCATTTCAGCCGGTGCCCGGAAAGATGGTCGTTCCCGGCAAGGGCTGTACGAATCGTGGATTGCTTTGAGAGACCACCACCGCATTCCCCATCTCCTCCCCGCAGTCGATGTTGGTGGGACGGCCGAGCTGGTTGCCGCGAGGAGATCGTAGACGCCGCTGCATTACGGCGTAGCTGCCCGGATTTGGCCCTTCGATGAGCATCGTGGACCGGGCGCAATAGCAACCACGGCCGCGCGCGAGCGATAAGCCTCGAGACACCTCTGGATTACGCCACCGTCATCCGAGATCCGGTGCGTCCTCCAGTGAGGAAGGAGCACACTCGCCGGCCAAGCGTTAGGCGCCGGGGTCAAGCGGATCTGGAGGCGCATCGATCGGCAACGAGGGGTGCAGCTCTCGGCGAAGCGCACGCGGTAGGGCACCGCCGTGGTCGATAGCGTGGGCCAGGTGAACGAAACAGTTCATCTCAGACGGTTCCGTGGAGCCATTTTAGATGACTATCATCATAGATAATTAGTTCATTTAAATTATCTGTGATAACTTTTCTATCAGTAGTAGTAAGAAGAATCAACTATAACAATTACACACATTATAGACGGTTTTTCTCCGACCGAGTGTGATGATCACAGATGGTTCTCATGTCATGACTGCACATATCACATATGATTTACTTTGAACCAGCTGTGATGATTTATCATAGACGATTCTACGTATACCTGTATATGATGTGTATAGTCATCACAGACGGTTGGCTCTTGACCCGTCAATGATGAGTATCATCATAAATAGTTGGACGACCCCACCTATTTGTGATGATTTTCCTATAAGATGTTTTGGACTTAGAGCTTTTTGTATCCCGCGCTCAGTTGAAATACCAATCTCACGTGCCGCCGAATCACCCCATCATCCCCCGAGCGCCGCCGTCGACGCCGCCTCCTCCCCAGGAGAGGTAAGCCCTCCCTCTCCCCCGAAGCCCCCTCTCCCTGGCCGAGCCCTCCTTCCCATTATTTTTATCCAAACCCTAACCCTAGAACCGAGCCTCCTCCCCTTCTCCCTAGTCAAGCCCCCCTTTATACCCCTCCAAACACTAACCCTAGAGCCAAGCCAATTATATGAATTTGAGCAATATAACATCCATGCATATATAAAATGATGTTGTTGTGATAATATAACATCCATGCATGTATAAAATGATTTGTTGCGAAAATATAACATCAGATGACTATCATGTCATTACAGATGGTTCATTATTTCAAACTATCTGTAATGAGCATGTCATCACAGATCCTTCCGCATAGACAGTTCAGGAAACCATCTGGGATGACAGTTTTGAACCGCCTGTGATGGCCCTTTCTACAGCAGTGAGGCTACGGCGAATGGATAAAGAGATGGTCGCCACGACAAACACCCGAGGGCTTGGGCGCTCGGTTGAGATGAGCAATATAGCATGCGCCAGTGAGGATGGTGCCATGGACTGTGCGCAACATTTTCATGATGGACGAGGAGATGAGGTGGAGTCGCCTTGGGAGAGAAAGAGAGTGGCAAAGAGGATGCGGAGGAGGAAACGCGAGAGAGAGAGAGAGAGAGAGAGAGAGAGAGAGAGATGGCCAACCCGTCAGAGGGGAGGCGTCTAAGTGTCTAGGTGGATCGCCACGTCAGTCTGACAGATGGGGCCGAGCTGTTAGATTGAGGAAAAATGACTAAATGGGGT
>JAGXJF010003794.1:0-120345 GCA_019208055.1 Stipa capillata | reverse complement strand
GGCACGAGCACTCGAGTAAAAGTCTTGAGTCTCACACCACGGTACGCACGTCAACGCCAAATCGCCACGAAATTTTGGGTGCAAAAGAGGGCGAGCGAGCACACCACACATAGCGCCATATATACGCGACAGCACTCAACACGTACCCATGGAGTCAAATGTCACGTCCTAATCCTCAAAAAGTGAAGCAGAGACACAGCAGATTGTTCAAGCCGACGAGCGGTGGCAGCATTGGCACATGCGGTGAAGTGTCCTCCCATCTGGCTCTCCGCCACCTCACGCGTGAAATCAATTCAACGTGGACCCAACAACCTCCCCGAGTGGAAACCAGACATCCGGGGCCCACATGTCAGCATGCCTTATCCCGTACTCGTGTGATGTCTCGACGGCCGTGCAAAACTACGCATTTAGTGTATATATACGCGTATACGTGTTGTCGCGAGTACGATATGTGCTAGGTACGTATGGACGTGTACAGCGCCATGCAGGCTGCATGCACGAGGCGGAGCCACGAGGGAGAAGAGGACCGCGTGCAGACGAGGGTCGTGATGCGACCGTGTGGACACGTGTCGGTCATCTAGCGAAGGGTCTGTCCCGAAAGGCAAAGTACAAGGCTGCTTGCCGCATGTGGCCGTGACACGTCGCGTTCACCCGTATCTCCGTTGACTACCCTTCGTTTGTCTTTTTTGTTTTTTCTAAAAACCAAAATTAAAGGGAATTTCTGCAGCACTGGTTGAATTGAATGCACTAAATCAGTTCACCTGAAAACTTAAACTGAACAGAGTCGAACATTATACTTCAACACTCTTCACTCACATATGTGCTCTCTTGGAGGTTTATGATGTGGGTAACAGAAACGGAGTAGGACACATTTATTACGTTAGCTAGTTTCGAACCTGAACTATAAATATTGCGTTGGCGGGTCTTAAATTCGAGACCTCTTCACTCTGATATGATAGTGAACCATTTTGCCCAAAAACTTGAAGGAGAGGGCTAGACATTATATTCCAACAGTTCTCTATAGGTCCTCCATAGGTCTATACTGCTTTGGAGCCTTGTAGGCTATGACTGGACAGCAAAAGTAAGAGCAGACCACAATTATTTATTATATAACTAGTTTTTAATCTAAATCTCTTGGTTGCAAGATGCACCTAACCAATTGAGGTAATGTATTTCAGCATCATTTACAGTGTTTCACATGGCTCGAACTCAAGATATTCACTACATGAATGGGTTTTCCACTATGGACGTACATAAATATACTATCACTGCTATGAAATACTGCCCAAATTCATTTTATTACCCTCTTCCAGGCCTCTTTAGATGGATTGTAGAAAAGAAAGACACGGAATAGAAAAAACAACATAAATTTGATAGAAAATGTAAGTGCAAAATACACGGATCTGCGTCAATAGTTAACGAACGAGGTTGGGTGTAAACGTTAAAAATCTCCATACAATTAGAGCAATCTATATGAACTTGTGAGCAAATTTCCATGATGCATAGGACCTAGCTCTTTACGGAAAAAAAAACTAAAATGTGAAATTTTATGAAAACCTTACAATCCAAAGATGTCTTAGTCATTTCGATCGTGTAAAAGTGGTTAATTTTCTACATTTAATCAATATTTTCCTTTGTAAGGATGTACGATCTGAGTTGACTCCACTGCTCTATTTCATGGAAAATTCATAGAATATATACAGGGTAAAAAACCCAACGGGAACTACAATAGTGAGCAACATGATTTTTGGTTTTATTTCCCGCAACAAACATTGTTCTTTCCCCCGCTCTCACCCCAATATATCCATCCACCGATCTCGCATCTAGCACTGCCGCAAAAATAACCACAACTAGCCCCCCGACGAAACCAAAAAAAGACAAGGAAAAAAGCAATTAAATGACGCTACCACCGCCAGTTCTCTCCATCCCTGCTTTACCTCGAGAAGATTAAATATAGAAAAGATTGGAAAGAGGAAAAGAAATGGGAAAAAAACAGGCAAGAGTAAATTTCCCAACTCTTCCAGCTGTCACGAGTCATCCTTCCCGTCACCCTGCCGCACGCCGCGCCTACCCCCACTGGGTAAGGTGGGCCCCATGCAGCGTTTCTTCGCATCGCCGACGTTGGCCGCCGATCCGACGGTCCGGTCGCTCCCGGAGCTGGCGCTGCGGTAGTGGCCGTGGCCGAGCACCGTCACCGGCGTGTCGGCACTCGTCGCCGTCCGGAGGCCGGGGCCCCCGACGCCGCAGGCCGCGGCCATTACCTCCCCGCACTCGCGCAGCTTCGCCTGGAACAGAGAAGATGCCGCAAAGATTAGCACCAACCCCTCCATCAGAACAGATCTTAGCAGCATGCGGCGGCAGCTAATCATTATAAGAGCAGGAGCAATTATTAACTCTCGGTAAGAAAACAACAAAGTTTCACAGGGCGGTCAATTGCCGCGTCGGGTCCATTTCACGAGGAAAATAACTACAAAAAGGTACGCAGCGGTAATAAATGGAATGCTTTTTTGAAACTAAATAAATGGAATGCTAGAAGTCTCTTCTCCCAAAAGGATCTGGAGTGTGTTTGGCGTCACAGGGTTGCTCCGTAAAACTAATGGAGAATTAAGGGGGGTTTAGTGGAAACGAAATGTGCATTTTTATAAATAAATAAATCATGCTCACGCTATTTACAAATGGGCAAGCGGCCACGCCGGCTTGGAAGGCGGGGAGGTGGTCTCCGGCGACCTCTCCGGCGGCGGCGAGCAGCGCCGATGCGGCCACCACGGAAGCGCGAACTCCGCCATCTTCACGTCTGCAAAACGCACCAGGGCAGCAGCTGAGCGCTAAGATGAATCCACGGGCTAACGGGAAAAGGTTCGCGTTTCTCGCACGCCATTGCCATTGGCAATGCCGGCGCGCGCACGTGGGCGAGGGCGCGGGACGTACCTGGCTGGGCGCGGAGGAGGAGGTCGACGGCGCGCCCCCTTGACGGCGGCGAGCAGGGGCGGATGCCGCGGTGAAGGGAAGCACGCCGAGAGGAAGAAGCCGAGGAACGCGAGCGGCGTGACGGAGCGCGCGCGCCACTCCAGCGCGCCCAGCACCACCCGCTCCATGCGCCGGATGGTCACCGCGTCGAACATGAACTCCTCATCCCTCTGCAGCGCACGCCACCACGGCACATCACACATCCACTTGTTTAACTAATCCCCATACGGGAATCGCAACAGCGCAACAAAAATAGTATTAGCCTTGTACTTGATGTCGGCGAAGGAGATAGTGGCGACGCGCTGCATCTTGGCGGCTATGGAGAGGCAGCTGATGGCGAGCAGGCGCGGCGCCCATGGCTTGTGCTCGCACTGCATGGATGGAACCCCACGGGGGATCAGATCAGACCGAATTCTCGCACAAATCTTGGCAGAAAGACACATCTTTCGTCTTCTTACCGGAAATTGGCGCTTGGAGAGGAAGCGATCCACGTAGTTGAGCGCGAGGTAGGCGACCCGCGGATGCACGGCGAGCTCGCCGTCGTACCGCACCTGTGCCGCCGACCGAGTGCTGATCAGATCAACAAACATGGGGGATGTATGCACCGTCCGCAAGAAAGGACAAGAGAAACACGGGGCGCCGCCCGTCGTACCTTGGAGATGAAACCGGCGGCGTCGCGGCGGGCGGCGGAGGCGGCGGCGGAGACGGACGGCGAGTGGTGGCCCTCGGCGTCGAGCAGGCTGGCGATCTGCTCGTCGGCGGGGCTGGTGAAGGGGTTCTCGAGGTCGAACTCGTACTCGTACTCGTAGCTCTCCTCCTCCTCCCCGGCCATGTCCATGGACGGCTGCGCCCGCGTCCGTCCGTCCGTACGAGGAGAGGCCAAGAACACGCCAAGGACAGGGGAGCCGTGGCTTTATGGGGGAGAGGAAGCCACCATTGCTGCTGCGCAGTGCTAGTACTAGCTCTGTCTGGTTGGGGAGTATGATGGCCTTTAATAAGGGAACCGTCGTCGGGGTCCGTCCGGGGACAGTGATACAAAAGGTCTGGATTTGGGGTGCTTTTTGTAAAGATCGGGAGGCGCCGAGACGGAGGTAGAGGGGGGCGGGCAAGAAAGCTTCTTGCGATGGCCCACCTGTCAGTGAGACGAAATGGGCGTCCTGCTTGCTTGTGCATGACCTGTGTGACACTGCTAGACTAGGGTAGTATAGTTACTCCATCCATGGCCCCCGTTGCGTCTTTGACAGCTCTGATCCATGTGGAGAAACGTGGTAATTCTTGCTCAAGTGTTGACGAAAGCAACACTAATTGCCAATCTGTTCCCTTACTAGGATTGAGTTTGCGCGTTCAAAAGAAATACCTGGTTATGAGAAGAAAATGATTGGGATTAGGTGTTCCTCCACGCATCATACTTCTTTTTGACATAGATCTCTTGCAAGTATGGTAAGTTGTACACGGTCTAGGATTATGAATTGTAAGTTGTTGCTAGTTCTCTAGATAATTCGTTTCACGTTCCAGTAGGTTTTCTTCATTGACATCAAAACCGGATGAAAGAGAGAAATTGGATGGAGTGGCACTAATTCAGACTCAACTCACAAAAATCGAAATTGCCTCCAAGTTTGCACGACCATTGCTGGTGTCTCACTCTTCCCCCATGGGACGCATCGAGTCGCAAATCGCAACTGCTTTCCCGTCCACTGGTTTCTTCACCCGGTGGCTAGGTCGCACACACATAATTTCCCACCATGCAACAGCTACTCCCCCAACAACACTAATGAAGATAGTGGCCCAGTGGTGCAGTACGTCATGTGCCCCCAAAGGAGGTTCATCTCCTTGTGACCTCAGACCCCTTACACCCCAATGTAAGTCGACGAGAGTGCCGGCGATTGGAAGGTTTCGCGACAAGAGATAGTGATGGCCCTAACAATCAAAATAGGTTTTAGTACATGGCATTAGCAGCTGACAATCGAGTTCGGTTTTGGTCAAGATAGAAAGGCGACAGCATGGTGGGTACGACAGAACTGGTGATCAGATTGAGTTACTGGATTATTAGAGTTTCTGATATCTTTCTACCCAAATAGTTGTTGATATAGTATCTGTTTTTCATATAGTTTTATCTTAGTTTCTTTTTTTAAGGTGTAGTAGACGTGATCATTGTCTATCTACTATAGTATACCGCCGTCTCTATTACGAATTTAGGATATTAGAGATGATGAGAGATACACTATGGACTTGGTTTCTTCCGAACTGAATCGTGTATTTATTTATTTATTTGCCGTGGGGCACTTTTTCTCGAAATACGGCACATATTATGCTTCCCTTATTACCGTGGAGCTGCTGAAACATAAGAGAGCAATTCTACACAATTGAGCAGAAAGAATGTGACTACTAGGGTAAACATAAGAGAGCAATGTATAACAGTTGAATATGGCGAGTCGATCGGAACCCATTCTCCATGATTGCTCATGCAATTTTACACCATTGAGCAAATATGGTTAGCTAGCAGCTCATCATACTAACGGACGACGGGATAGCGACAGGTCGATGATCAATCGATCACATTGATTTGGAAGACGAGGTAGGTTGTTCTCGTATTTATGGAAATAAAAAAAATAGTGCGATTTCTTTCCAAGAAAAAAAAGGGTGAATTAATTGGAGTACAACTTCTTGCCAGCATAGTCCAAATTGATGACACCTAGCTGAATTCTCTCTCTAAACTTCATACCACTAGCGTATCAATCTATTCGACTGGGCACCTGTAGGTTAGAAGCGTAACATGACATTCGGAAACAGGGATCGCGATCGATCATCATCCGGAAAAAAAGCACCGCACGCTTCCGGCGGTAATACGCTGGTAAAATAAACTACCCTGGAAACGCGAAACTGTCATGCTCTGGCGGGAGAAAAACGGACAGCGTTGTCCGTAGCCACACATTCCGTTTTGACCTGCGGTGGTCAACAGTCCCCACCAAACACCGGCCCCACCATCCCCCTCGCGCTTTTTACCGAAATGCCCCGCCATCCTCGTGCCAGCCAAATCGCTCCTCTGCTGGTGTGTGTGCCCGGCCACCGCCCGAACTGACGGCTCACACCCCCTGGAAGGCTGGAAGCAGCAAATACGTTTCCCTGTTGAGGGCTTTGTTCCGGCGAGAATGAATGAATTTCGATGCCTTTTTTGATCGGATTGTGCTTAGCTGTTGTGTATGGATGATCCAGCTTCAAAGCTCGTCGAAGGAGGCTGCGACGACGCATGCAAACTTGCACCTGGCTGGAGGCTAGCTGTGCGTTGCTTGCTCGTGCGTGGCTTCCTTTTCTGTTTTGTTAACTTGTGATTCGTGAGTTAGTATGAACTATTCCTTCTCCATTGTTTGTTGGTCATTTGTCGTAGGTCTAATTACGAAAGACCTGAACTATGACGAACCTTAGATAATGTATCTGTAATTATTAAATAGAATAGAATTAACCTGTTTACAAGAAAATCGTGTCCAAAAACCATACAAATATCAGTTAATTAGAAGAAAAATCATAAAATATCATGACTCAACAACCACACAACCTATTTAAACTAGATCTAAAGGGCTTCAGACGATGTCAACACGATCACACTAAGACGAAGCCCCGAGACCCCTAACACGTAGGGGCGTCAATATCATCATCCATCACAAACACGACCCAATGACTCTGACTTCACCGCAGCAAGCCACAAGGAAACAAGACCAGCTCATCACGCCAAACCATTGCAGGCGACCTGAACTGTGTACCTCTTCTATTTAAGCACTAAGTTTCTAGCCGTATATAATAACCAAAACATATGCGTGTAAACCAGGTTTGTTATTCCAAACCACCATAGACAAGCCACAGCCCCACGTAGGCACACAGGTGGAAAATTCCTCTACGGGTTAATTGCCAGTGGGGACTGCCCTTATCATCGTTGGAAGAGTTTCTTCCACATCATGCATGTTTCGTGAGCAAATTTGATAATAATAATGCGAGCAAATCTAATCTTAGTTTTGCTAACATCACAGGCCTATACCTAAGGTTTGCAACACATATTTCGTGTTCAGAACATAAGAATTTTAGCAGATTCACATCTGGCCTATTTGGAACGCAAAAATAGAAAAGGAAGCATGTAAATAGTTGAACGGCATGACAGGTGAAACCCCATAGAATTTGAAATTAAGCGCACAAACGAATCCAAAGAAATGTTTGGGTACTTATTTTAGATAATTGAAGGTTTTACTTCCGATCTCTGCATAAACTAAGAACACACACGACTATAATTTATTATAAAATTTTCTAAAAACAATAAAGTCTGAAAATGGCAAAACAAAAGGCAAGTCAAGAAAAAACAAAATTATACCATACCAACATAGCCCCTTTGTTACGGGCCACCAGGAGATCATTCATACAGACTCAGCAACTATGCATCAAAGAGGTGCTTGGGGCCTAGTCGTCAAAGCGACCCCTCCAACGAGGAGTACGACTCACATTGTCATCGCCATACTAACTAATCTTACAAAAAATACAAATCTTAGATCACCATATCAAATATATCTATTAATAAATGTGTCTTCTCTAACAAAATTGCTTCAAAATCTCCAATCGTCCAACCAGCCGCAACATTGAATGATCTACCAACAAGGGGATCCGTTCGGCTGCACGCCTTAAGTAGGGTAGAACAGATCTTAGACGGTTCAAAGAGAGAACCATCTAGGATAAACTCAATACCTCAATCGGTTGCCTAACGAGAATGGTTGAAGCATATATCAATCGGTTGAGAAAAAGAACCGTTTAGGTATTGAAACTATCTTAGGCAGTTGTATTTATCAATCGTCAAGATAAATCTTCGGACGGTTGTATTTTTCAATCGCCTGAGATATATGCTTATCTCTAACGGTTATTTTTTATCTAGAAAGTTCAATTTCCTTATCCGACTAAGATTTTATACACAGACTATTTTTCTATAACCAACTGAGATGTAGGGTCTAGGGTAGCCATTTCTATAGTAGTAAGGGGTAGCAACCAAGGATGGGAGAGGAGAAGAAGAGGCCCCGCTGCCACTGGCGGCCGCCACTGGCAGCAGTGAGGGGAGGAAGGAAGAGATGGCGGTTGGTCTAGGGTTTCTTTGGGTGGCTGCTGGGTTTGTGAGGGGATACCGTAATCGGTAGTATAAAAAAAAGTAAGAAAAATCCATTTAGAACATAAAAAAGAGTGAGATACAAAAAAATCACTTACCCTGGAGAAATTTTTGTTGCAACGATTTATTAGAGCGTTTGCAGAATCAGAAACACGAGTGGTCTCGAGCATATTTTGTTTATAGCCACACTTTGCCACACTCAAGTACTAAACTCATATAGTCAATTAAACTTTTATGGCAAATTTGTGGTTTGCTACCGTAACTATAGCATGCTACACTTAGAAACAGTCCAGTCTGCGTGTCGTAAACACATTCCTTAGTCAGAATTTACCAACTTGCGAGAACGGAATTAGCCACTCCAAAAAGTGTGACCACAGTTCGGCAAGAAATACGTGGTGAACCAGGGAACCTATCCAAACATGCCTCTTATTCTGCTAAGCTCCAATTCCTCTTTCTTCTGGCCAAGGAGCTCTGACTTCCAGAGTAGATCATGTCACCATATATTTTTTCTTTGAGTACACAGGCGATAGGAGAATCGATAGTACTGGGGTTGAAGGGCTCAAGATTGATGTGATCATTGAGTGGACGACTCATACCAGAGTCTACTAACCCAGTGCGCCACTGACTTGGCGCTGAGAATTCAAGAATTTTTTTATTTCGAGAACCACGTACGCAAATACTTGCACTGGGGATAGAACTTTAGGAACTCCCGTTCCAACGATCCTTTCCTTATGAATAGCTTATCAAATGGAGTATAGGCTACCAGTCATTTACACGTGGAGTATAGGCTGAATACTGAGTATAGGCAGGCGTTCATCATCTATGGCAATTTTCATGTTTTTTCTCTGTTTGTACAGATTATCATAAGAGCATGTATAGAAGCCACCAGTACTCATGCACAAACTTAGTATGCGATTGAGCTCGATGAGAGCATGGCATCTCACGGTTCTCATCTTCATCGTGATCCATATAGCAGCTGCGTTGTTGCGACGTCCACTGGCAGCGTGATCAAGATAGATAATGGATGAGTATGTGTCTAATGTTTTTGTCCTGTGCAGCTGTGTGATCTAGATAGATAATGGATGAGTATGTTTCTATGTTTTTGTCCTGTGCTTAGTTGCCATCCTTACAAACCTCAGGCTCAGTTCCAAAATTTCTGCTGTGGAATGCAGAAATTTCACGAGACGGAACGCTGACTTATTACTCTCTCTAAAGTTCACGTACGATACTCTTGTTATGCTGATTTTGGCAATACCATCCTGATGCAAGTGACAGCTACGTTTCAAAACATGGTTGCAACTTCGTACGCCAACCAATTGGCACGAAGTCCTCTCTTTCTCTCTCTCTCTCTCTCTCTCTCTCCAATCAAAGCGAACAAAACGGACGTTATAAAACCCATGAGAGAGAGGAGAGAGAGATACTAAGTGTGGTTGCAAAGGACTTG
Organism: Stipa capillata; assembly: GCA_019208055.1. NCBI lineage: Eukaryota > Viridiplantae > Streptophyta > Magnoliopsida > Poales > Poaceae > Stipa > Stipa capillata. Next base: position 110,800 of record JAGXJF010003794.1, on the reverse strand, counting down.
TAGGAGGACGAAATCTAGGAGGACTCGCAACATTCATTCGCTCCCATGCATCAATGGTAGCATACGGTAGTCGATCAATTATGCACCACAGACGACCACAGTAGAAAGAGTGAAGGAGCCCATGTGAAGAGCAGAGGTTTGGGAGGCAGCCAAAAAGGACGGAAAAGGAGAGTTCAACGCGGAAATGAAAGCCTTTGCCACTTTGCTCCAAGTAGAGATGGAGGCATGTTCTTGTGTAAGACTCCGAAAGGAGTGAAGCTAATCAGTTAAAGAGTGAGAATAGAGTGTGCGTGACCACATACCAAACATTTGCAACCGCATTATCAAAACACAAAAATTCTTATGCCCTAGAGGAGAATGTGGGACCGCACACCATTGTGATGGATCGGTATATTTGCTAAATGAGTTTATACACAGTTTGGTCCCTCAACTCTTCCTCGTGGCTCAATTTGGTCCCTTAATGAACTGGTCCTTTTGCACAATGGACCTTACATGAGGACATGCTGGCTTAGCGTTGGGACATTTTTCTCACTCAGCACTTAGAAAATGACGAAAATGCCCCAATCTCTTTCCAATCAAGTTCCCCTCTTCTGCCTCCTTTGCGGACTGGCGCTTGCGATGGAGATCATCCTGCTTGACGAGAGCATCCACCAGAAGGCGCCTCGTCAAGAGAGAGAGCTGGCGAACGAGGAGCTACTGGTCTGGGGGGTGAACTTGCCGGGCAGCGGCATTGCTGCTCCTATGTGCGAAAAATTGCCATGGATCGAGTGCGAGGATGGGTAGCGAGAGCACCTGCTTAGTCTTCGGATGCAATGGAGAAGGAGAGAGATGAGGACGCTTGGTGGGCCCGCTTCACAATGAAGGAGGTGTATTCTAGTCTCTTCACGTCAACATGTGTACACGTGGCGCCACATGATAGATGGACGAAATTGAACCGAGATCAGAGTACGAGGCTCGTTCGGTTGGTTTTCTGGTACAACGACAAAATTGAGCCGTGGGGATATAGTTTAGGGACCAAATTGTGTATGTACTCTTTACTAAATGGATATGAAATACAACCCATCAAATTTGTCATTAGCCTAATTCTCCAAGGATATGCCAGGCACATGCTGTCCATATGGCTGGCTCCATCAAAAGGAGCAACCATGCCTGCCTGACCCCAGCCAGGATCTCCTAGATATTGGTGGCGTGGTGCCAAAGTGCCAGCAGATGAGGCCCAGAGAACATTCCAAACACCTTTAGCTTCTTCCTCTTTCTTAGTCGTCTTCGCATGCAGCATCTCAATTAGAGTAAACGATTATTAAGAAGAACAAAGCTCTTAGTCATCTTCTGCATCATCAGACTGTTTCAACATGGCAGGGACAGAAAGGCTGCCTCATCGTTTTGGATTGTCCTGGATTGCTAGCTTTTCCTTGTGTCACTTGTGTAACTAAATATATGCAAGACATAGCATCTCTTTTTGTCTATCTATGACCCAGGGCTCCATTGCTAACGAAAATCTAGACGGATTACAAATTGCGTTACTATTACTCGGTCAAATTATTTTTATGCTATGTCACAGTCAATTTTTTATGTCACTACATCTAAGATCCAACCACCCCCTCACTCTCCCATCTCATATATAAACCAGATCTACCATGCACCCTCACCACTACAGCCCCTCCCTACTCCCTGCTTGCTGGCCTCCACCTCACCACGTACCGGTTGCGTCTCTCCTCCTCCTCCTTTGCTTTCACCGACGTTTGCCACGGCGATCTCCTCTTCCTCTTCTCTAGGCCATCTCCGATGATACTTGACGTCACCTCCGACGATGGGTGGAGCACATCGACCTCGTTGGGGATGACAAAGAAGAGCAGCACAAGAATTGAGAGGAGGTTCAGTGGTAAGGGATTATATCGAGAAATAACAAATTTCTAGGCAACTGAGAAATAACAAATTTGTTCCATTTACATATTCCTAGGATTTAATCCCATGGCTCTACTTCTTGCATTTTGAGATAGTTGCTATCCGAAACAAGAAACAAGAAATGAAACAAAAGTAGAAACAGTAAGGAGTCGATGTTGTCTTAGTTTAGTCCATATTTAGTTAGTTGTTACAGGGCATGTAGCTATCGTATGGAAGGACCAAATGATGCCCCAGGTGCCATCTCCTGCTTTGTCCGCGCAGGCCTGGCTTTTGTGGATGCCCTCTCCCCCTCTACTACACACCCTTTGCATACATAGATGCAAGAGAAAGGGCCTGTGTAAAAGCAGGAAAGAACACCCAAATGTGATGTGCTCTGAGGGACAAAAGTGAAGTGGAGATCTCCTCACCCATCATTGGCCTAGAAGCTTTTGCTTTCGCGCTGCTTTTTCCTCCATGTCCCTATGCCGGGGTCACTCCCTGTATAGTTAGTTGCGTGCATGTTCGCGAGTTGTACAACATGTAGTCATGGGATTGATCCCATGGCTTTATGAGCGCATCATTCATGTTGTGCTTGTGTAAAATCTGTCCTAGATTAATGAACAGATAATATGTTGATTGCTGATTGACAATTGCAAATTAGCAAGCCAGAAATAGATCGAATACTTGAAGTGGAATGGTCCTAGCCAAGGGATGATGTTGTGCTGGCAGGAAATCCGCCGGCGCGGCAAGGTCGCAGGCAGATAGGCATGCATGCATGATCCATGTGAAAAGGCGATTGAATCACGCATGCCCATCCATTGCATACAGCCCGGCCGGCCTGCCTGCCGTCTGATCCTGTCCATGCATGCGGATGCAGGCAGGCATGCACTGAAAAGAGGGAGATTATGGAGAGATTTGGTGTAAACACACACAGTCAAAAACACTCCGGCTCTACTGCACAACCAACTTAGTTATGATCTTAACTACATACGCTATGATTTTACTTCATCCGCAAGTCTACAACTACTTTGACAGTCTCCCTCAATCTCAACCTCTGGAAAACAAGGTTGAGATTGCACCGCAACCTTCTGAATACATCAACCGGCAAGGCCTTGGTGAATATATCAGCAAACTGATCTCGAGTTGGAATGAAACAAATCTGCGGCGATCTACATACTACCCACCTAGATAATATATCGACCTTTGACATATTGTAGACAAAATGTCTTCTTGTCCACAATACATCGTACAGAGTGGCGCATCAAAAGCATTGCAGCGGTCCATATATTACAACTTAGATTACAAACTGCGAATAAAACATGAAGTCTTACAAAATGATTCCAAAAAAAATTCCAGGGAATTTAAAACGTTTATCGTCTGGCTACAGCAAAAGTCTTATCTGTTCCCTCGTCTTACTCGACCTACTAGTCTACTTGGCACTGTTCTCGTCACGGAATTCGACGTAGTAGTCGACGCCTTCATCCTCCTTCTTCGGTGCTTGTTCTTCGGGAACATCCTCGTCGACCTCGACGTATATCACATCCGTCTCCGATGCGGCTCACAGTCCAATCAAAGGAATTAGAATAGAAGGATGAGTACAGAAGGTACTCAACAAGTCCAGGAATAGCAAAGAGGTGTTTGATGCACTATCTACTGAGAACGGCAACGTTCTCCAAAAAGCAATGCAGTTTGAAAGGTAAGAGAGTCAAGTTTTATTTTAAGAGACTATGATCTCATGTGTCACAGGCTGCTAGGATCCCGATGGATCCCTTTCTGCCGCGTTCACAGTTTCGATCAGTAACATGGAGTGACTCAGCCATAATTCTTTACACTCTGCAGAGGTGCGCAACTGTACCCACAAATGACCAATAGTCGTGGTGTTCATGTCGTCACATGCACAACCAGACCATAAAATCACAGAACCGTTTCACCGCCCGCTCAGTCATACCCCGCGTCGTAGTCCCGCCACAACAGGCCTGGGACTACCGGTCTCACGTTGACCCTACAGGTCCAACGCCTTGTGGATAGCCCACGGCGAACACCATCTTCCCAATAGTTGATACTTCAGATCCAAACTATTGAGGTCTTCCTTTCCCGGGGGAGTATGACGTATGGCAAAGGTACTTTGGCTCAGCCTCGCCCATACAGGGTATGTGGTTTGCGCGACTGCTACGGCGCTTAAGCACAATCGATCATTTGTTGTTTTAACCTTATATGAAACAAACCCGTGTGATGAAATCTGCCTTTCAATGTGCCTTCGGCACCCTTTCTAGAATTTCACCACCCACCATGATCATGCCCAAAAACCGGCGATCAAAATAAAACAACAGTTGATTCATTTTTAGAAAATAGATTTTCATTTGTGCATGTTATAGACAAGAAGAAAATTTGGTAAATCATTCTCAACGGACATGAACAAGAAACTGGACTTGCCTGGTAATGAGTAGGAGTGGAGTTCGACTGGCCCGCTTGCTGAACTCCGGTTTCTAAAGAAGAAAACAATATAGTCCGATAAGGACTAATTGAAAGATTTCAAATGTGAATGCAATGACATGGTATTGTATGCATGGAAATCGTATTTTGAAGCGCCATAACTAACCTAAACCATTACTCGATTCATTATATGTGTATCACTCCAAATTATTAATTAAACTTTGGTTTCCCTTAATGTTTGGAGTTGCAATTAAACGAAACACTAATTTCTTTGATTCTTACCTCGGTTAGGGTTTAAACTACACCAACCATACTTAAAATTGCTCAAGATAATAATTTAGAAATTTTCAATTAACATGTGATTTAGGTATTTATTCTATTTTATTTTTCTTTTAAATGAAAAAGGAGAAATAATTAACTTAAGTGGTAAATCAAAATTCTTTTGACTTTTCTTGACCTTTAATAGATTCATGTATATATATATATATATATATAGACAAACTTTTCTTCTTAAAGAATTAGATTAATTAGGTTCCCTATTTTTTGATCTTTATTCTCTTAAATAAATTTTTATTTAAATTAAGTCGATCTGTTAGGTCCTTTTAGTGGGCTTTTAAGCATTCGGTCTCTCACCCGCAACTGGCTACTTATCTCTCTCTCCTCACTCGAAATCCCTAAATCCTCTCTCCCTCTCTCTCGCATTCACTACCACCGCTTCGCTCACCGCCGCCGCCTCCGTCGCCTTGGCCTCTGGCCGCCCCTTTCGACGTGGCCTCCTCCTTTCCCTCGCGCGCACCGCCGTCTCGAGCGGTGCTTTACCGCGGGGTGGCCGGCCCTCCGGCTCGAGCCTCACCCGAGCGCTTATGGCGTTGGCTCAACTCGGTCTTCTCCGTCGCCCCTTGGTCTAGACTGAGATCGGCGCCGTCCGGTCGCTCGCCTCAAGCCTTTCCACCGGCCCTCTTCGAGTGGTCGCCGCCGCCTTGATGTATTGCGTCCTGGTTTCATCGCCTCCGTCTGCTGCCCAGGAGGCCGTGCGGCTCGGCGTGGTAGCTCTGGTCTGCTGGAGCTCCGCCGTGCCCCACTCCCTTCGGCGGCTGGCCAGCGATGCCCCCTATCACGCCACCCTTCACCGCCGGTAAGTTTTCTTCAAAATTCCTCTCCCTAGCTCCTCCTTTCTCTTTTACCATGGCTCGGTTCTAAGGTTGATGGTGATTATCTAAGGTCCATTGGTTGCGGCTAATGCTTGATTTTAAGGATCAATTTCTATTGCTATATGCTCTACTTTAATACTTTGGCAATCGGAAGTGCACGGCTGCCTATTGAATTTATGCTCATCCCCTTGTATGTATTTCTGCCACAATCTGGTTTTGGCAAGAATAGATGTTGCACTTGAGTTTATCCATATATGCATGTGTTAGGCTTTTGTTCTGAGAAAGAACAGATTTTAAACCTAGCTCCTAGCTCAGTTCTGCGATAAGTTGCTTTCCTGAGGAAAAGGGTTAGAGAAAGATATCCTTTAGGTGAGAACAGATGTTGTTCTGATTTTAAGAACAGATTCTGCACCTGTTGTCTAGGAATTTCTTTGATATGTTTTGAGAAGAATTTGAGAATGGATTGTATGAATCTGATAAGAACAGTTAATACCTGATCTCTAGCTTTTTGTTTTCTGCACATATATATATGCATATATAGATGTCGGTTGTTAGACTGAAGAACAGATGCTACACTACAGTTGCCTATTTGATGCTTAGTTTTGTGATGGTTAACTGAGAAAGGACTTGAGAAATGGTATAAGGATAAAAACAGATATACTACAAAGCTACCTTTTGTTGCCTTGATGCATACTATGATGTTTTTCTGAGAAAAACTGAGAAATGGGATAAGAGCAGATATTGAGGTGATCTCATTTGTGGCTTAGGTATACCTGATGCTTATTCTAAAAAATTAAGAAATGATAGAAATCTGGTAAAAACAGATTATTATACATGTTTCTTAGCTAGCTTATGACGATGTTCAACATCCGAAGCAATCTGGCTATGAGTTGGTAAGAACAGATACCTGAAGGTTGCCTTATTTATACCCTATGATGATTTCTAGAAATTGAGAAATGGTATCACTAATATAAGAACAGATACTATGCATGCTGCCTACTACAATCTGAGGGTCCTCTCATAACATGCTAACCATCCTTTGAGCATGTTTATGTAGGTTTGTGAAGTTGTTGGTAGTCCTTACCTTTTATTGGTTTGGATAAGAGTAGGAGCTGGCTCCTTAAATCAGGCTGCTTGCTGGACCTTACTCTCCTAGCTCCACTGATGATCTGCTCTCTTCTTACTCCTCCTCTGGACTCCTCCTAGTCCTGGTGACCTCCTCTTGCTACTTGCTGCCCTCCAAGAGAATGGTGCTTTTGGTGATTAGCACTTTGGTGATTACTATGCTCTGCTATCACTTGGTTGCCTTTTTGTCCTATGGAAAACTATATATTGGCCTCACTCTTTTCGGTGGTAGACGTGGCCACCTTCTGCCTGCTCTGGCTGCTACGTGGCAGTTTTGGTTTACTTCTAAACCAAGGAATTGATTTGAGGGCTGAGGAATTTTGCCTCGGTTGAATCGATATTTATCTCAAATTTTTGAGGTTTATAAATTCTTTTTAAAACAAAATATGGAGGCATTTTAGTATAGGAAAAATATATATTTTTATTATTCTTACGTCTTTTCTCTCTAATATACAAGATATTAGGTTTTGTCCAACGAGGGTCTTAGCCATGTGGCACTCGGATATTTTTGAAAACAAAAATATTTTCTAACTTATTTTAAAACTAAAAACTATTTAGGTCATCGGCACTATTTTGCCCCCGCAACTAACCTTGCGGATGTCGGTGGAACTGTGCCGGTGAACCACTTATGTTTCAAACTGTTTTCGAAAACCTGCCTCTTACAGCAACGGTGTAAATCCATCGGTCTCGAGTGCATATACTTGATGACCTCAGATGTCGCCCACATTTTCGAAGATCTCCCCCCTCCGACTCTCGGCGCTCCTTTACAGCTCAAGACTCGAAGACTCAGAAGATTTGAAGATTAGGTTTAGATTTTTTTATAGGTAGAAATATTTCCTATGTAATTTTTATTTCCTCTTCTTTATTCATTTTGTAATAATGTTGTATCATGATAGTGGTAATATTCATTTGATTAATAAAGTTTCAATTTCAATCATATTTAACGTGCATGAATGACGAATGCGATGATTCACGTGTATGCCATGAATGATGCAATGCACAACAATCCCCCTCTCTCTCTAACTCTCGACGTAGCTCAATAGAATCGGGTCAACTCAGCAGCGCGAGTTGACCTGACCTTCACCTCACGCCTCTTCCGACTATTATGAAACTATGGTCCTCACAGAATCTCCAATGCCTGCTGTGCAACCCACTCACGAACAAAGTGAAAGTCCACTTCTATGTGTTTGGTTCTTGTGTGGAAAACTGGATTTGCTGCAAGATAAGTTGCTCCGAGATTGTCACACCACAATGAAGATGCTCTTGACTGAACTACTCCCAACTCTCAAAGAACAGACTGAATCCAAACCAATTCAGCTGTTGCATTGGCCATGGCCTTGTATTCAGACTCTGTACTTGACCTGGACACTGTTGGTTGCTTCCTTGCATTCCATGCAGCAAACACACTGAGCAGCAATGATCTGGACTTGTGGATACGAAGTCCATCCTTTGAGCTATGTTGCAGAAATTGTAGGATCCTCTTTACAGCTCCCCAATGAATGTCCATCGATGCTTGCATATACTGACATACCTTATTGACTGAATATGCAATGTCTGGTCTCGTGATTGTGAGATACTGTAAAGCCCCGACTATGCTCCTATATTTGGTGATGTCGGCAGGTGACAAAGGATTGCCAACATCCTTGGACAGTTTCTCCGAGCTCGACAGCGGAGTACTCACCGGTTCGCAGGACTGCATGTTGGTGCGCCAAAGGAGATCTCGAATATACTTGTGCTGAGACAGCACTAGCCCCCTGGATCGGAGGCTACCTCAATGCTCAGGAAGAAGTGGAGGGGTCCACAATCCTTGATGGCGAAGGCAGAGTTGAGGCGCACGAGAAGAGCATCAATCACCGAGGTGGACGAGCCTGTGATGATGAGATCATCCACAAAGACAAGCACGAACATGGTGAGGTCTGGAGTCCGGAGCACAAAAAGCAAAGTGTCAGCGGCCGAGGCAAGGAAACCAAGTTCATGAAGTTTGGAACTAAGACGAGCAAACCACGCCCGTGGTGCCTATTTGAGGCCATAAATGGCCTTCTCAAGCTTGCAGACATGGCCTTGATGATGAGGGTCCTCAAAGCCAGGCGGCTGCATCATGTAGACAGTCTCCTGGAGCATGCCGTGAAGAAAGGCATTTTTCACATCAGCTTGACGAAGAGACCAGCCGCGAGAGACTGCAATCGATAGAACCAAGCGGACTATCGTCGGCTTCACCACAGGAGAGAATGTGTCGCCGTAGTCGATGCCATGTCGTTGACGGAAGCCTTTGGCCACAAGGCGAGCCTTATGCCGTTCAACCGTACCATCCGCATGCCGCTTAAGCTTGATGACCCAACGGCAATCAACAATGTTCATGGAAGGTGACCGAGGAACCAGTCGCCAGGTGTGGTTGTCAAGGAGCGCGTGAAATTCATCCTGCATTGCTTGACGCCAGTGAGGATCAGCAAGAGCATCAGTATGGCACGTGAGTTCTACTGGATCAGCAGTAGCTGCAAAACTTCTCTTGCGAGGGTCGTAGACGATGGTGCCATCCGTAGGTTCACGAGGTACACGTATGTTGTTTTGGAGGCGAGTCACGCGGCGCTCAACAACGGGAACCACGGCATCGGGAGTTGGAACGTGGGCATCCTGCACATCAGAAACAGACTCGGAAGCAATGTTAACTGCATTAGATAAAGACCGTCTATCTTGCGCATTGGTTAGTTCAACCGGAGAACTGGAAGAGGTGTTTACGTCGACCGGAAATGAAGCAGGAATAGCAGACGCAGAACCAGACCCGGGAGAAATAGCACCATGCAAAATGGGTTCAGAAGTTTGCGCAGGAAATAGTCAAGGAAAAATGGCAGCTTCAGTTGGCTTTTCTGGTAGATGTGACTGAGATAGAGTTGCGAAGGGAAAAGTATGCTCATCAAAGACGATGTCACGTGAAAAATACACACGTCCAGTAGGTACATGCAAGCACTTGTATCCCTTGTGCATGCTACTATACCCAATAAACACACATTGCTTAGATCTAAAGGAAAGTTTATGAGTATTGTAGGGCCTTAAGTTAGGGTAACATGCTGAGCCAAAAACACGCAGAGATTTGTAATCGGGTTTCTGATTAAACAGAAGCTCAAGAGGAGAAAAATTGCTTGTACTAGGAGATGGAAGGCGATTGATGAGATAACAAGCAGTCAAAAAGGCCTCATCCCAAAGTGCAATGGTAAGGATGCTTGAGCAAGAAGAGATAAACCCATATCAACGATATGACGATGCTTTCTTTCGGCAACTCCATTATGTTGATGTGTATGGGGACAAGATACGCGATGATGAATACCACATTCTTGAAGGAAAGGAGTAAGTCCTTGAAACTCACCACCCCAATCACTTTGGAAATTAATAAGTTTGGTGTTGAGTGCTTGTTTAGTTTGTGCAAGGAATTGAACAAACACTTGTGTAACATCAGACTTACATTTTAATGGAAAAAGCCAAGTAAACTTGCTAAAAGAGTCAATGAAGCTCACATAATATTTGTAACGACTAACAGACTCAATAGCAGGCCCCCACACATCTGAATGTACAAGTTCAAGCGGCTTGGAAGCAACAAAATTTGACTCGGGAAAGGGTAATTTATGAGTTTTTCCTAACTGACATGCATCACAAACTTTTGATGCATTGTCTTTATTTGAAATAAAAGGGAGATCATTAACCCTAATGACTCGATCTACTACAGCAGACGCCGGATGCCCTAGGCGTTGGTGCCATTGAGCCGATGATACTTTGTTGTATCCAAGACCTCTGGAAACGAAGCTGATTGTGATGAAGATATGGGATAGAGTCCTCCTCTACACCTGCCACGAAGGAGTTCCTTCTTCGACGCCTGATCCTTTATGACAAAAAAGTCTGGATGAAACTCAAGAAAATCATTGTTATCTCTTGTGAGACGATGAACTGAAAGAAGATTCTTTGAGGCTTGTGGAGAATGTGAGACGTCGTTGAGATAAAGAATACGATAAGGAGAATCCAGTTGAGCATTACCAATATGCAAAATAGACATACCTGAACCATTAGCAGTCTGAACACGCTCCTTGCCGTTGTACTTTTCACGCACAGAGAGGCGATCTAGATCACCAGTAATGTGATCCGTCGCTCCTATGTCACTGTACCAGTTGGTGTCCACCTGATAGCTAGCATTGTTAATGTAGTTGGCCACGCAAGGGTCCTCGGGCTGCACGGAGTGGTTGAAGCGGTCATAGCACCGTATGGCGCTGTGTCCCGGTCTGGTACAGATCTGACACACGGGACGTTCGCGGCCATAGCCGCTGTTGTTGTGTTGCCATTTCTTCCTCCACTGCCGCCGCGACCATTGTCGCGGCCGCCGCCGCCACCGCCGCCACGCGTGTTGCCATTGTTGTTGTTGCCGCCTCCGTGGTTGTTGCTGTTGCATCCTCGGTTGCCTCGTCCACGGCCACCTCTATATGAGTAGTTGGCCGACGCGCCACCCAAGTTGAGTTGAGTGGCGCTGCTGCGCATCTCCATGTGCACATCATGGCTAAGGAAGAGCGAGTACACCTCGCTGACAGTCGGAGACTCGGTGCACGCAGTGATGGAATCGACGAGGGAGTCGTAGCCATCGTCGAGTCCGGAGAGAAGATAGGCAACAATCTCCTCATCTCCGAGTGGTTTTCCTATAGTAGCCATTGAATCACTAAGTGTTTTTACCTTCTGAAAATATGCAGCCATGGACAAGTCACCCTTCTGAAGATTGGCGAGCTGCATGCGGATCTGCATGACCCTTAACGTGGTAGCAGTGGAGTACATCTGCTCCAGGGTCATGTACACCTCTCGTGCCGACTGGAGCAACGTCACGGAGCCAAGCACTTCAACCGTGAGCGTAGACAGGATGCCGACCATTAAGGCCTGATCCTGTTGCACCCATTGGATGTACTCCGGGTTGGGCGCCTGAGCAGCACCCTGCGTGGTGGTGACGGTGATGAGTCTCTCCGGGCATGAGAACGAGCCGTCGATGAATCTCATAAGATTTGCGCCACGGAGGATCGGGATCACCTGCATCCTCCACAAGATGAAGTTGTCATGAGTGAGTTTGGCGGTCACGAACTATGCCAACTTTGGGACCCCAGCAATGGCGACGGCTCCTGACAACATGGAGCCGGCCATCAACGAACCAGAGGTTGACGAGGTGGAGTTCCCAGACGAGGTTGACGAGGTGGAGTTCCCAGATGTCTGGGAGCCACTGAAGGCGCTCGAAGTCATGACGACAGATTGAATCTCACGCATGCTCTGATACCATGAAAAGAGGGAGATAACAGAGAGATTTGGTGTAAACACACACAGTCAAAAACACTGCGGCTCTCTCCAGTTTATATAGACAACACAGTTAGGTTTACAACTGAATCGGATTAGTTATAACTGCACAACCAACTTGGTTATGATCTTAACTACATACGATATGATTTTACTTCATCTGCAAGTCTACAACTACTTTGACATGCACGCCGAGAAGCGATATCAATCGATATCGTGTGGCGCATACCCATGATAGGCGCGTCATCTCAACTTCCAAGTGGCTGGATTGAGGATATCTGCTACAGAATAAGAGGCCGATGATGTGTGGTGAAGAAGGCTTGTGCATGCATGATGGTGTTTGGTTGTATATGATGCAGCGCTGCGAGTCCCCGGCCATCGATCGTCAATGGATCCCCATCGCTGCTCCCCCATGCAGACGACACAATCATTAGCTACTACGCGCCTTTCGCCGGCAGGGCCATGCACACTCCACCGCGTGTCTAGCGAGCTAGTAGCTCTCGTCCTTCCTCCCCTCCGCCTTGTTACTCCATCACAGGGGAGGCAGGCTCTTCCCCGGTTGCAACGTGCACTGTCAAGCGTTCAACGGACGGAGCAGAACACCATGTCCGGCCCGGCCCTACAATGAAGAAAAAATGACTAGGTGATGTAAACCTAAAGGCCCAACTTTTTCGTCCATCTGAGCAGTTCAGGCTTAGCAGCCTATGTATCGTAGGCTCCTTGGCCCATACATGAATTGTTAACGGGCTCTCGTGGCCCTCTTTCCTCGATGGTGGATGCATCTCGGAGCCGTAGCCCGTAGGGAGAGGCCAAAAAAGAGTTGATGGGCGCTGCTGCCATATGCGCGGCCCACTGCCCAATAGTGAGTCAACGCGAGTTGTTTACAGGCCCACGTTTTCAGGCATGCGAGTTCATCTTCTTCTTTTTCTCATTTGTGTGATATGCTTATGTTGCGAGGAAGCGGGCTCGACCTGGGTTTGATGCAGTGCGACGCGCTGCACGGAAGTGTTTTCCTTTTACTTTTCCTGTTTTTCGATCTTTTGTACTTTCTTTGTTATACTTTTTCCTCGTGCAATCATTAGATCAAGCTTCCTTAATAGAGGTCTAAGACCCAGAAGGTCGGGACCAATGACAGTCTGAGGTTTCAAAGAAAACAACATTTATGTCCCGAAACACAAATTGACTCAGAGGTTCGAGACAGACAAAAACAAAGCTAAGTTAGTTTCTTTGGATATATCGGACCATGAAGATCCAGACGAAATAAAGCATCGAGACAGAGACTAAGTCCTGACTCGGAGGTTCCAGACGGACTTCCCTCGAAAGGTTCAGAAAAAGTAAGGGTTTCGGTATAGAAGTTCCAAATAACATGAAACACTCTGAACAAACCTACTGTGTGGATTTCGGATATCCCGGATGACCTTCACTTGGAAGGTCTAGGTGAAAAAGATCTCTGGACAAAAGCTCTATCTTCACTCGGAGTGTCTGGACAGATTTCACTCAGAAGGTGTGGATAGCAGGAACTCACTTGGAGGCCCTGGGTCCACACTTAGCACGCTGGAGCCTACTCTCACACATACTCATACATTTCGGATGAATACTGAAATTTGTTGTAGAGAGTTTTCCAAAAATTAGAATCAATTTTTATTAAGATGTAGCAAGATATCTTCTTACATGTTGTTGACCACCTCTCCCTTTATAGTACGGTTATCATATACTCAATGTGATCATTGCATCACTAAAGGACATCTCTCTTCTATTTAAAATTACCATTGCATGATAATTCAAGAAACCATCCGACAGTACATCTTGGAACAATAAGATCTGCTACATATACATCTTTGAACAACAAATTTTGAAGGAAATACAAAAAAACTATTGCACTAAAATTTGACTCTTTCGTATATATCAACAAACAAGATATGCTCCTGTACATCTCTGAATAACAAATTTGCAGGAAAAACAACCAAGTTTGACTTAAGAAACAAACAAATAAACAAGAGGCTGTGGGGAGGGGGTTGTCACCAACCATGGGTGAGCAGGGGTCGTCGCTGGCCATGGGGAAGAGGGCTTCATCGCCACCCTAGGAAGGGAGCAAGCGTCGGAGCTCCGCCTGAGGTGAATTAGCTGCCGCGCCGCCAAAACCCTAGCTAGCCGCTCTCTTTTGGTTGGGTGCAGGTGGAGGTGGTTGACGGTGTCCGACCGTTCAGCAATTGCAGGTGGTTCGCAGCGTAGGGAGGGAGAGGAAAATGGTAGATGACAAGAGAGAGGAAGAGGGTCATCGGCGAATCTGCTATGCGCAGGCTGGCTCTCCTCTTTGTCGTTCGGGTTAGACTGGGAAAATGAGAGAATGAAGGGGTAAGAGAGGGGTGGAAACGTGTTTATAAATAGCGGTAAATGTGGATAATTATCTACCAAGTTAATAGATATTTAGGAATTTAAAACTGTGGAAGCACCCCTTTCTCTAGCTTCGCTGCATTACAGCTGGTAGAATTTATCCTTCTGTTTTACCTTCGGTTTTTCTCGTCAGAAGCTCGGGTGCAAGCTGAAATAAACAGGCCCTCAATAGTTCTGTTCGCTTCATTATTCAGTCAGACGTACCCCGGGGTCCAAACACCGAACCAGAAGCCTGGTCGAGACAGGCTTAAGTTAACACGGCCACACTCCCAACCCGTCACGACGGAAAGAGACTTCTCCTCGACTCGTAAATCTCTCGCGCTCTGTGCTGATAAGGCCCATGTAACTCGCGAGGGCGTGTGGCAGCCTAGCCACAACACCCGCAACATGTGGCTGTCGGAGCCGGGCCTCTGCGCATCAACCAATCACCGGCCTCCCCTTCTCCACTTCCAGTCAGGGACATATAACCCGTGCCTCATCTGCAAGCCTGTGGACTAGACAGAGGCAGAGCTAGCTCGATCGTCCTCTCTGCCCTGCAGCAGCTAGCCATGGCCTCCACCGCGCTCTCCACCGCCTCCAACCCTACTCAGGTGAGTGCTTCTCTCCTTGCTTCTGCTGCTGCTGCGCCTATCAGATCTTATTGCTGGATTCGTGGTCCGTTCTTGCGTGGGAGTGTCCATCTTGCGTTGTAATTTTTGGCGTGCGAGCGAGGCTGTTCATTGTGCTTGACACAGCAGATCGATCAGGTCATGGACTCGTGATGCGTGGCAGTTAAGAGAATTCAACGGGAACGTAGCTTCTATGTTCTCTTTCTTGTTGGATTAGCTGTAGTACCTGCTTATCATTACCGTCATCTGTGTTGCCTCGTCGTCGTCGACCTGTCCTGAGAAACTTGAAGTGGTTTTTCCTATGTTATTGACAGCTGCAACATTAAAGTTTACCATCAGAAGATGAGTTAAACACACCTTTGGACAGAAGGACACATAATTTGTGATGATGATCTAGAACTTGACTGATGGAAGGGCTACGTTCACTAGAAAGGATTTTAGACGATGAAAGGCAGAGGACATGTTATGTGACTTACTGATCATTCTTGGATTTAAATATCGTTATTTGCTAGTTCTCAAGGAAAACAATAACATTATGGTTGGTTTTGTCCAAGATTTTTTAATAGCTTCATATGTCCTCTGATCATTGTTCTACAAAGTTCCAAGTACCCAACGAGGAATTCTGAACAGAATACAAAAAATTAAGTTACAAGTTCCAACAAATACTTGTCATTATCAATCTGAACATGTCCAAGTGTGACTACCGTATGCTACTACTAGTACTGCCTTGTAGTTGTTCAGAACTTTACTGTGAGTACTACCATTTAGCATCCGAAATTCAACTGAAACACGCTCTTGCATATATGGTGTACGCAATCGCAGCTCTGCCGGTCTCTTGCTTCGCTGGGCAAGCCCGTCAAGGGTCTGGGATTCGGCCGGGAGCGCACCCCGAGGAACGTGACATGCCAGGCCGGCAGCATCTCCGCCGACCGCGTCCCCGACATGAGCAAGAGGGAGCTGATGAACCTCCTTCTGCTCGGCGCCATCTCGCTCCCCACCGTCGGCATGCTCGTCCCCTACGGCTCCTTCCTCGTCCCCGCCGGGTGAGCACACCCACTCCTGATCTCGCGAATTTGCAATCAACATGCCCGTCTTGTTATAGAAGCTGATGTTTGGTTTTGTTCCACAGCTCAGGGAATAACAGCGGCGGGATCGCCGCCAAGGACAAGCTCGGCAACGACATCCTCGTCGACGACTGGCTCAAGACGCACGGTCCCAATGACCGTACACTCGCCCAGGGACTGAAGGTTAGCAAGCACAATTTATTCAGAATGGAATGGTCACACCGCAGTGTTCAGAAGATATATGCAGGATGAAGCTGATGATGGCTCATACTAACTTGCTGAAATCATGTTTGTTGCAGGGTGATCCTACCTACCTTGTCGTGGAGGCCGACAAGACCCTCGCGACCTACGGCATCAACGCCGTCTGCACTCACCTCGGGTGTGTCGTGCCGTGGAACGCCGCGGAGAACAAGTTCCTCTGCCCTTGCCATGGATCCCAGTACAACAACCAGGGCAAGGTTGTACGTGGACCTGCTCCTCTGGTAAGGAAGATGTTACAGATTCCATTCCTCTGAGTGACTTACTGAACTCAACCTTTCTGAAGGATCCTCTGTTTACTTACTGAGCTGAACTAAACTGATTTGATCTGCATTGTTCTTCTGAAACAGTCACTGGCCTTGGTTCACGCTGACGTCGACGATGGCAAGGTCGTCTTCGTCCCGTGGGTCGAGACCGACTTCAGGACGGGCGAGAACCCATGGTGGAAATAAGCAAAACACGCTCCAGCGGCAATGTTCACTTCTGTGATCAGCTCATATATCCTCCAGTACTGCTGAGAACCCTGCTATAAATGCACATGTTTCTCGTATCCAATTATATGTATGCACTATGAAAGAACAGCAACCTTTTCATTGCATATATCACATTTTTGTGGACTCTGAGTCTGGTAAGATGTAGACCTTCTTTTGATAGCTGATAAAACCTGAAGGATATCTCCTGAATCTGGGCACCTACATAGCAATCTGAAGAATTCAAGCGATAAGATAGCATATCTGCAGCATTGTTTCAAAAGAATAATACAAAGTCGATCTGTTTCTGGAAATGATACAAGCTCCTGTCTCTATTGGCTATTTTCTCAAGTATTGACATAGCTTTTCTCTTCAGAAATGAGACTTTCCTTTTCTACAAGTTAAAAACGGAGCATATTTTCTCTCTAATTTTGTTCAGAAGAAAAGTGGATACTTTGCATGCCATTCAAAGTTCAGAATCATCAGGAGATGTCACTGCCAGGAGATAAGCAGTTCAGGATAAACCTCAAGCATCAACACGAACAAATGAAATGATCAAATTAACAAAAGCAAACAAACAAAAAGTTGACATGCGATCCCAGTCTATCATCTTACTACCTTCCACCTTCCTTCGGGGATCCGCAGTCGAATCAAAGGCTGCAGGCAGGGTTGGCTTTGGAGCGGCGAACTCACCTGCAGCGGTGCCAAATGCCTTGTGCGCTGGTCTTCTGTGTGCAAGCTGAAGATTTTCGGAGGGCTGGGCATGCTCGATATCGCCAAATTCGGTCGGGATCTTCGCCTCAGATGGGCTTGGCTCAAGTGGACACAGCCCCTCCGGCCATGGACATCTATGGAGACCCCCCTCGACCCCATCGACCGCGACCTATGTGCCGTCCTAACATTCGTTTTAGTCGGCGTTGGCAAACGGGCGTCCTTTTGGGCCAATCCGTGGCTGCATGGTCTTAGGCCCAAGGACATTGCACTGCTCATCTACCTCGCCTCGCGCCGAAAGAATAGATCCGTGATGGACGCCATGACCGACAACAAGTGGATTTCTAATGTGGCTGATTGTGTCAATGCGGACAATCTCAGGGAATATGTTGAGCTCTTCCAACAGGTGGCAGGCACCATGCTCACACCGAATACCCTTAATTCTATCACCTGGAAGGCCATGGCATCGGGCTTGTACTCGGCCAAGTCTGCTTACAGTGCCCAATTCGAAGGATCGCCATGTTGCTCCTTCCCAAAGTTGCTTTGGAGCGTGTGGGCACCAGAGAAGTGTCGTTTCTTCGGCTGGTTAGCAATACAGGAGCGTATCCCCTCGGCTGATCTCCTATAAACTTAGAATATTCCTGACGATGAATAGTACAGTATCCCGTATATTAGGAAGTATCTGATATACGATTCCCTGGATTACCGCAGTATACCCCATATCCGGTAAGAATCCCAGGACGATAAGGTAACCTCTAAGAAGAAGGAAAGATATCCCTTAAACTAGGAAGTTCATCCCGATGTTTAAGGAAGTCAGAGTCCTACTCGGACGTAAGTCCATGTACGGTACGACTAGATGGACCCCCTATAAAAAGGTCAGCAGTCCCATAGGGGAGGACAGGGGAAGTTAGATCGACAAGTGAGGTTAGATCTAGAAGGCCAATCCAGATCCTGAAGCCACATTATCTCGAAGGAGTCGAGAGTAGCGGAACTAGCCGGATTAGTCTACGATTAGGCCTAGGATAGCCACTAACTTCCAGACTCCCTTATAAGACGTTTCTCCATTGAATATATACGAATAGGACGTAGGGTTGTTATCCTAAGGGAGACCTGAACCTGTATAAAAAGGGCGTTTTCCTTATCATTATATCTCTAGCCTTGTGCCCTAGCGGTCCCTACCCCTCATACATACACATTCCACGAATACCGTAAGATCGGCGGTCTACCGATCGTCGACAATTCCAAACAACGGTTATTGTGTCTTTTGCAAAAACATCCTAGAGACAGCGGGCACCTTCTCATTCATTGCCCATATGCTAGAGACATCTAGCAACACGTGGCGATTTGGGCGTGGCTTCCCTACCTGAGGCCAACGGGCTGGGCGCGGGATACTTGCATATCCCAATGGTGGCTGAACCGACATGAGGGAGGAAACACAGATGGAGCTCGTACAAGACGAAAGGCCGCTCGATCCCTGCTCATCCTCACGCCGTGGGAAATCTGGAGGGAGCGCAACCGCCACATCTTTGATCACAAAGCCCTCAAGGGCGGGAGCCTCCTGATACTTATCCAGAGCGGGGTGCCCGGGCCTCGACAAGCTTACCTCGGGCTCAGATGATGTTCCATGAGTTTGGCCTTTAGCTGTTTTTCCTGTTTTCTTTTCTCTTGTCTCCTTTTTTCGTGTTTTACTTTGCTCCCATCCTATGTATTTTTCTCCCGGTTGGGCTCTCCCCAACCCCACCTTTGGCAATAAATAGCTCGTTGTGGCTGTTTTGTCAAAAAAAAAGTTAACATATAAGATCAAAGCTAGAGTGAATTCAGTACACCATTCATTTGAAACTAAGCTTTCACACACACGAAACACGCAAACATTCACATCAAAGATATAGTCAATATATAGGACATCCATGGACCATGATGCATCAAGCTTATGAACAAAAAATGCAGAAAATTTGTCATTAGCACATAGAGAACACCTAAAATATATTAATCCCACATTACATTAACTTGCTGCTAATCACACCAAATGTACTCTTATAATAACAATTGAAGAATCTATTTCACTCGACGAAAATTGCGATATCCAACCATCCTCCACCTTCCTCATCTATACAGCAACCCACAGAAACTAGCCAAAACAATATTTATTTAGCAACATGGCGAGGCAAAATTCTTAGCTTAGGTATAAGCAATCATCAGGATCAAGGAACAGCCCATGCGGCCATGGCTCTGCCTCCTCTTGCACCTAAGAAGAGTGGGCCCCACCTTCCGGCGGCTTCCCCTCCGCCGAGTAGACGGCCGCGCCGGGCGGCGGCGCGTACATCACCGGACGGAATGGCTGCATGGAGTGCGGGACGCCGTAGACGCCACCGACGCTCCCAGCCGCGCAGAGATCTCCCGGGGCTTCGTTTCCTCCGCCACCGACAATGTGGTACACCGGGCCAGGCATGTAGCCGCCCTGCCCAGCAGCGTCGACGTAGTGGACCGGGCGCACAGGAACGTAGTACACCGACTGTGCCATGTACGGCGGCGGCGGGGCCGGCCACGGTGTGCCCTCCACGACGTACGGGGCCGGAGGAACGGCCTGCGCGGGAACCGGTGCAGCATCCTCGCGGTGCTCCATCTCCGTGTCGCACTTGGGCCGCGCGCCCGGGCAGGGGCTCGGCTCGTCGGAGGTCGTGTCAAGGCCGAAGACGTAGTCCGGGACCTCTGAGACGATCGACGAGGCCTCGGATCGGCCGCGCTCGATGGGACCCGGCGCGGGGGCATTGAGCGCGTCGACGAACCACTGGTCCGAGGAGGCGTCGCCGGAGCCGGAGAGGACGGACCCGAACGCGCCCGCGGAGGAGTGGTCCGGCCAGGAGGCGAAGAGGAAGAGGCGTAGGCGGGGCGGCTTGATGGCAGCGGCGGCGAGGCCCTGGAGACGGTCGAGCTCATCCATGAGGTTGTCGACGTCGTCGTCGGAGGTGACAGAGATGAGCGCGTCGAGGTCGTCCTGGGGCAGCTGGTACCTGAGCGCCGGGTTGGGCGCGCCGGGCGCGAACAGTGCGGGGGCGAGCTTGGCGAGCGCGGCCACGAGGGCGGCGTAGGAGGCCGTCCGCGGGATGGAGACGATGCGGGTCTCCCCGCCGACGTAGCGGAGCTGGTGGTCCCCCGGGCGCGGCAGGATGCGGCCGCCGAAGCTGCACATGAGGCGCACGTTCGCGCCCCCGTGCGACTGCGCCTGCGGGGCAGGGGCCAGAGGAGGCGGGCGCTGGTAGTTGCCTCCGCTTCCGCCGCTGTTGCCGTGGCCGTTGCCGCCTCCGGCGCCGGCGCGTGGGGTGGAGGAGGCGGAGGAGGCATCGTGGTGATGCGACGACGTTGACGTCATGGGCGTCGGCGGCGGCGAGCCCGGCGGGGGGACGTGACGGGCGAGGGAGGGCGGGGTGGAAGCAGGCTGTCGGAGGAGATGTTAATTGCAAGGGGGCATCGGGATTTGGGAATCGCAACTTGCGAGTTGCGAGGGAGAAAGAGGAGAGAGGCGTGGGTGGGTGGAGAGGTGGGGACCCGTTTCTGTTCGGTTCGAGTGGGCCTCTTGCTAGCTGTATGTAAGATCCGAATCCGATAGGAGCAGGTAATATTTTCCTATGTTTCGATATTTGAATTTTGAATTTCGAAAGATGTGCAGGACGACGCGGGAAATGTATTTTGTAGCGGTGCTCGTGGTCGTGGGTTTCATCTGTTTCGTGATTTCGTTGTTGTGTAGAGTGTGAATTTGGAAAATATGTGCGAAATGGCGAACACATTTTTCCCACTGTTACCGTAACAGTAGCAGTCAGTCTAGAGTTGCGGGTTCTGGAGGATCCAGACCCGGCAAGGGACAAAAATTATTGACCCCAGGGACATTCCGCAACCTACTCACCTGATCTTCTATAGTTCCCTAGGAAACGACAAGCCTATTGTACTGCTCTCTCTCCCCTCCTCTCGGCTCTCCACGTCGAGTCATGGACGCAACGCAGGCAAATGGTAGTACCCGCAAACTTTTCCTAGTGCTAGGAAAATCTAAAAGAAAGCTGCAATTTCATTGTTCAATCAGCCTCGTAAATTCCGAACCGTGCCATTGAGAAAAACACTGGGTTTGCCGAGCACATCAAAGCCATAATATGCGGCAAGTACGCAAAACGTTGGGTTATTTCGCCTTGTTCGTACTTGTTGCAGTACGTTCGTTTCTCACGCCTTTTGCGTTGCGTTTGCGTTTTTTGCTTAGGAAACTAGAAAGAAAAATGCTGTGGCGGGTGGGGCACCATCCACTCTGCTCTATCAAACAAGCTGCGCCTGCCCGACGCATCCACATCGACGGCACGGAACCGAACGGGATGAGCCAACTTGCGAATTCTCTTGTTTATTTTTTCGAACTGAACAGAGAAATCTGTCGTTTTGTGAATCCAGTGTGCAGCTTCCGTATGTTTCTGATGTGCTACGAGTTATCGTCAACAAAAATGCTTTAGCTAGGCTCTTAGCGCGAACATCGGTCTCGGTCCAATTCCAGCTTAAGGTTTTGGTTTATTTGCATGACCAATTCACTCACAGATCCAACAACAACAACAGAAATAATTCAACTTGCCGAGTGCTCTCGAGAAAAGGTTCATTTCGCGGAGATCTTTAAGGAGGAAATCAATACTGTATTTCTACGAAGGGGTCAAAAGGTTTGAATGTGACATTTGCCCAATAAGCGTCGTAATCATCGTGGAAACCATTTGAAATGGGGATCCAATACGAAGCCATACACAAGATTCTGAATCGGGGCGTTCTTGCACTTCTTTTAGCTTACAATGAACCTGGCTCGAAAGTGTTCCCTTATCTCTCTTTTTTCATATATATAGTAATCACCTAGTTGGTAGTTGTTAATGACCATTCCATAATATAATCCATGGCAATCTGCTCCAGGCTACGAAAAGGGAAATTCCTCCGCTGTTCAAAGATTATTTTCTAAGAGAAACACGTGGATGCGCTCATCGGGCGTTACACACGTAGAAATAACTTATGGTGTGTCTTATAGATCAAAATAAATAATAAGTTATTCCTAAGTGCTAGTTTATTTTGCATGGGTTTAAAAATTCAATTTCTTCACAGAAGTCTCATTTTTTAGACTTCAACTTCTCACACCGTCCCACCTTCCTATTATCTTCAATACCCCTAGAGTTTACCGAATTTACGGGGAAAATGCCACCGTGTATATGAACCAAAATCCTGCCTATTTTTCTCTCCTTCCACCTACCCCGCGTTCCCCATCACGATAGGAGGGCAGCGCGCTAGGTTAGCGCCGCCGCGCCCCTCTCTCCACCTCGTCGCCAGCCTCTCCCTGGACCTCGTGCGCCGTTGTCGGCCATCCTCCGCCGTGAGCTTCTTGCGCCGCGTTCTTCTCTCCGCGCCACCGCGCTCCTCTCTCCACCCCATCGCTCGCCTCTCCCTGGAGCTCATGCGCCACTGCTGGCCATCCCCGCGCGAGCCCCTTGCGCGGCCTCGACCTTCCTACGTCGCCTTGACCTCTCACCGTTGGCAGGTCCTCTCGTCCCCTCATCGCCGACACGCCCTCCCGCCGGATCCGCCGAGCTCCGCCCCCGCCTCCCCGACTCCCTGCACGGCTTAGCTCCGTCCCAGCCACGTCCTTCCCGACTCCTTACACCGCTTAGCTCCGTCCCCGCCGCACCTTACCTGACTCCCTCCGTCGCTCGTTGCCGGCCCTCCGTCCGCACTAGGTTGCCGCCTCCGTCCCGCCATCCTCGTCGTCGGCTCTGTCCTGCCTATCGCTGATTTGGAGGAAGACAAGTCGCCAGCTCCACCCCCAAGTCGTAGTCGCTGCCACCCGCTCCGCTCCCTCATGCACCCCAGTCGCCGGCCCAGCAACCAAGTTGTCGGCTGGCCTCCATGTTGCGATGACCTATTCCATGCTTGCTATGATGTAGCTCAGTGGAAATGTACTTAGTTCTTATTTTCATGCAATAAAATTCTTGTGCTCTTCGTAAGCTGAGATGGAGCAGCTTCAACTCTTGTTTTTTTTTCCGGATTGATTTGCTCGTAATAGATGAGGTTATTGCACAAATTTGCATCCTAGATGTGTAGATGTGTCTTGACTAATTGTGTATATGCTATCCAAATTGGGTGCTTGACATGAATTTATGCATTGATGCATGGATTAGGCAGTGCGAACTTTGCGTGTGTTATATGTCTATGTGAGAATTTTTTATTAGGCACAAATTTGCAGCAAGAATTTTGGATTAGGTGCAAATTTGCATCCTGGATGTCTAGATATGGTAATTATTTCATCTCTTCTATCCTGCGTGATGTGTGATGCTTGCTTATGCTGATTGGGCTCTAAATTATTATAACTGCTAAATGTGAGCTAGTTGTACATTTCTTTTGTGCAAGTGTCTAACGTTATATGCATCAATAACGACCTATGCAAATAAACACCCTAATTACGTCTACTAAACAACAGAGAAACGAGTTCAGGGGTATTTCAGACTCTGCACCTTCACCACAAGCAATAAGCTCAAAATCCGTACGTCGTTCCTAACATACAGTTACAAATATGATAAGTTTATTCTCACTATAGTTTATACGTCATTCCTAACATACAGTTACAAATATGATAAGTTTATTCTCACTATAGTTTATAGGGATTTACCTGGACAATTGACTTATGCAACAGCCTAAGCCCTAGGAAGGCCGTAGTGAGCTCATAACCTCATATGTGTAGTAGGTAATTAACCAAATTAGAGGATTCTAGTGTATGGTAGTTTCAATCAGCAGCTTCAAAAGAGAATAAGTATATTCTTTAGGATGGTCCACAAAATATTAAGCAAAGCTACAAAAGAAAGAAAGGCAGCTACCCCATAGACGACTCAGTGCCCTGTCTTTTGGTGACGAAATCGTCGGCTTCCTTCCCTTCCGATGGCTTCACTAGTGTCCGGAGGAGAGAGGGTCTTCCATTTGATCGTGCAGACCTGTGTATGCTAGGCTCTCGTAGCTTCGTCAGGGAGGTGGTGGCGGCGCTGGGAATAAATCTCCTCCTACTTCTCCCCCAACGTGACGACTCCATCCTCTAGCGTCGGTGGTGAATCAGGGAGGTAAGTCTTCCATCGATCTGGTCTTTTTTTTTATGTGGTGCATTAATTCTTTTGCTACTGGCTTTTGTTTGCCCCTTGCTTTTGGCTCTGGTTTTCAGGTCGCCGAATCCTGTTCTTCTGGGACGATGGCGCCAGTTGTTTGCGCCAATTCCTAGCAATCTAATGGCGATTTGCTCACTGATGACTGTTCAACGATCTAATGGGCTCACCTTGTGTGCAGGTTTTCTGCTGCAGCAAGGAAAAGCTTCGGGGCTCCTACCGAGGGTGTTGTTTTTGTTTGCCCCAGTTCGTGGCGATGCTTCATGGAGGTGGAGTAGCGGCTGATGGCCTTTCAGCATTCCTACGGAGCTGTTGTGGATAAACTTTTGTGGCGTTTCAACTCTCGAGTCTCATCCTTCGTTTTCTTTGATACACTGGCCACCATGTTGCTTGTTGAAAGCAAGGAAGTATTGAGAGATGAGGAAGACGATGCACCGGATTCTTAAGGACTTTGATGTAATCTTTTCTCATCTCTTGCCTTAATTAACTTCATGGTACGCTTCGCAAAAAGAATAAAGATAAAATAGTAATAATAAATAATAATACTTAAGCAAAGCTACACCTCTCTCTGTTGCAAACTAGCTTCACAAAGATGAAGCAGACAATTAAAGCTGGTATACCTCTTCCATTTCGATGGGAAATGAGTTGCTTAGGCAGGAAAAGCACAAATTAGTTGAAGATCATGAAGCTATTGTATCCCTGTCTTAAACTATTATCCTTGCTAAAGACATCTGAGATGGCATGTGCATAACCCCAATAATTAATCAAAGTGAATGCAAAATAAACAAATGAACGTCTCAAAACGATCCATGCAATTGTCTGCCGCTGACCTGGGAGGAATGTGCCACCCATCGGAGTCGTGGTGGGCCCAGAAAAAGTTAAGTATCAGCCATGGTAACTTGGCACGAGCTGGTCTGCAATCCAACGGGCAGCAGGTAGGGCCGGCTACTCTGAGCAGTAGTGCTCACTATCCAACTCGCCACACGCTCAAAACCGTCGTGTGCTGTGGCCGATTCGAACAGAAATGGAGTCGCCTTCAGTAAAAAAGACCAGGAAAGGAGCTCCTCCATATCAACAGTCCATTTCACGGACGGTCACCATGAACCTAACTCTGTGTGATCCTGTACAAGAAGCCGGGGAAGAATGTCAGGGTGAGGGAGTAGATCAGGAACATATCAGACGCGTACTCCACGTTTCGCAGGAGCAGAAGCTTGTTGCTGAGCTCTGGGTTTCCTTCATCCTGAAAGAGTTCGTGTACGTACGTACGCATAGTGAGATTCTTGGCACCATGGATTTCTGCTTGTTCCTTTTATTCTATTTCTGGCCTGGATGTTCACTCATACGTGGTTCGCGCTGTGTGACCGTGAGCGAGCGTTCGACCAGACGTCTTTGCGTTTGCACGGTAGTACTCTCACGATCGGCAACTTCGAGAACATACTTAACAGTACGATCAAACCAAATTTTGAGTTTACACGGTAGTACTCTCACGTTTGTCTGCTCCTTTTGTGGAGACCTGAACAAATTTAGAACACGTCAGGGACAGAATGGCATATAATTCAAAACTTGGTAAACGTTTAAGAGCAGTGAAACAAGGATAATCTAAAGTATCTGGAACGTCATTACAGTTGATCCGCCGCAGCAAGGACAAAGATTAAAGGAGCCGTCTAATGCACATGTGACTGAAACCAACAGAAGTTTCAGTCACTTTTTTCTATACCGTTCGATTTAGATCCTGTGGCTGTTTGATTCTTCTTCTATTTTGTGTTCCACCGGAAGGGCCTTTAGTTGCCCAGAAGTTCAGCTACACTTGGTTAGCCAGCAGGCCCAGATCGAAAAAGCCGAGAAACTAACAAGTCGCAGCCCATCAGAACAGATAAAACCCCTGCAGCGAGGAGCAGAACCCTTTCCCGCAAGAACACACAGGGAAAAGAATGGCGGCTGCCAGCTAGAAGAAACAAGCAACGAAGAGGAGGAAAAGGATGGGGATAAAATTCAGAATATCCCCAAAACAAACCTGATCTCCAGCTTTCTCGACGTCATCGAGGTAATTCCCCCTCCCCCCATCTTGTATCAATCTAACCCTCCCAGACTCAATCCCTTTTAGATTCCCGATAGTACTAAAAAGCTGAATATATAACAAATCCAAACAGTTAGAATCCAGAAAACAACATGTTGGATTAAAACACGATGCAATAGATTAGAATCTGTTATATGAACACCCCACATGGATGTAACAAAACAAACAAAAATTTGCACTAGTACAAGGCACACGTATATATAAATAGTTGTATTAGCAAAGGTACTTACAAAAGAAAATTGCACTAGTACACCACAATGTGCAAGATTTCACGGGTTAGTACATATACTTTACGAATGTTTCCTAGTAGCTCTGAAGTGTAGACAGAGCCATATCAACATAATACTTTGGAAAGTGGTGATTTGGTGACTAGGCAGATGGAGATGCAACATCAGGCAAGCCAAAAAACCTAGGAAGAATGATACAAAACTTCAAACTGCATCATAGTTGTACTACTTTTGCATGCTTATAATAACTTGTGAAATATTCCAGAATTCATTGTGCACAGATTTGAGAGAATCATTTCCATTCATTTTGACACAGGAGGAGAATGAAAGACAGGTACATAAAGCAAACAAACATGTGGTATTACATAATCACATTAATAAGGGGAAAATATATGAATTCTTATATTATTCTAGGTTATGACACAGCTTCCAATGTCGCAAGAAAGTAACAAATCATACACGAGCCTCATGTAACAGATGGAAGGCTACCAGGTATCAATTGAACTCTATTCATAAAAATGATAAAAGTCTCAAACGTTTTTGCTATTGAGAGTTATTCTAACCCGCCGTTTTTGCATCATTTCCAGGGTCCAATGGGAGAATTCACTTATCTTCTGAAATGCACCTTATGAGGTGGCAGAAGAAGAGCTATCAAAAGATTATACATATGAATTTGAAGTGAGATCTCAGCTAAAATATGCATCAGAATAACTTTTAAAAAGTTGCAAAAATGTGAAACATTTATCTGATTTTGAGCTTTCTCTTAATTTCAGAATAGATACTACACAAAGAAGCAAGCAAAGGCAAGTTCTAGATTACTTCTCGAAGAAGCAAGCAAAGGATCCATGATTTCTCCATTGTTTTGACACGATGAAGAAAACAGGATCAAAAACATATTTAGATGGGAATAGCAGAAAATACTATGAGGATTGCGGTAAATGTGTGAGCTTCAACACAACCTACAGAACCAACAAATAGAACCTGCCATTTGCTCCTATTGTAGGAATTACATCACATGGTGATAGCTGTCGGTTTGGTTGTGCATTCCTAAGAAATGAGAGTGGGGATACATTCAAGTGGTTGTTTAGGATAATGCTTAGGTACATGGGATGGAGAGCGTCAAAAAGCATTGTAACTGATCAAGATACTGCAACGAGAGGGGCAATTAAAGCAGTTTTCCCCGGAAACAAACTGATCACATCGCATGCAAACAGCGGTCCTATCCTGGGCTGCGATCTCGCGTCAGGGTTGCGCGCGGTTTGGGCAGATGCGTAGACCATGGGATGGACCGCGGGCCGCCGAGTGGCACAGAACGGGACTAGGACGGCATATATTTCAGAACGCAGCTAAGCCAAGCGATTATTTACAAACAGGCACCTTGAACGGATTAACATTACAATCACGCGTCTTTATAAAGAAAAAAGAACATGGATAACCTGCAGTATCCTTGTTCCTGCAACAGCTATCAGAAGACTGAAAGACTGCCAGCATTAGCGCGCCTCCCACCTGAAATCTAACCGGAAATCTAACAATCCGACAGACGAAATAGCGGAGCCCGTCACCAGCCCTTGCCTATCAACCACAGCCAGTCGAGCACAACTCCGGCGAATATGCCGGCGAGGAGGCAGACGACGAGCACGTTCCCCAGAGCGTTCTGCTCCGGCCCCTGCACAAGCAAAGTACAATTCAGATCCACACATCATGAAACAGTGACCAGCTCCTCACGACAAACATGTTCCTCGTACGGAATCGCATGAGCAAGGAAGAATGGACTCGCCTTGTATCCTTTGGGCGCCTCGGTGAGGACGCACACGGTGAGGAAGCCGTTGGTCAGGCCCAGGAAGGACGTCAGGAAGATCATGTACCCTTGGTCGCCGTACTTGGCGGTGAAGTAGAACGCCGGGATGAACAGGAAGCGCGCCAGGATCGCGGCCGTCAGGCCCTTCCGGTTGGTCAGCTTCAGGCATTTGATCAGTGGCAGGTACCTACCAATCAGGTCTAACACATTGTACATTGCGATCAGCACAAGCGCATACCTGAAGTTTGTCAGAAAATGACATGTCAGATACTTGCACAATAGTGTTGAATTTGGCTGATGTCGTCATGCAGAAGGTAGATATTAGATACTCAGATAGAAATGCTAGATGAAAAGCAAGAATGGAAGAAACATTACCATGTTCCCAGGCTGTGTGATCCAGTGTCTTCGGATAAAAATCCAGGGAAGATTGATAGAGTCAAAACATATATCAGGAAAATATCAAACGCGTAATCTATGTTCTGCATCAGCAGCTGTTTGGTGCTGAAACGTTCGTGCTTTTGTGGATCCTCCTCAACCTGCAAAATCAGTATATCATCATTTCATTCTCATGGCGAAGTTACAGGAGATGCCGTATATAGGCATTGGTATCAGAGAGACAAACTTGTCTATCTTGATCAGTTTTGAGCCCTCCAGCAGCAAGGTCGCTGCCAACAGTCTTGCTCCCTTCAGAGGCTGCCTTTGTGCGGTAGTATTTTACGATGGGTAATTTGGGAAAGACATATGCATATAGAAGGAAGCAAACTAGCTCGAAGATGCATGTTACCGAAAAGAATAGCACTGCATAAAAAAATCAAACATGGATTGGTTATACAGATAAATGATGAGACATTTAGGAAATTTGCAACTAAGATTGAAACAAGCACCCAAACATTTCCTTATGTTGTTGATGACTGTTGAGATCATAGTGGATTTGTAGCATTACTATTTTGGCATAATCAATGCAAAACAATTTCATTTTGACAAAAAAAAACCATAAGTAAGACATACTTCTGGGTGGTCTTTTGTAAGACAAGTGATTTTATAATTTGGTTGATAACTGGAATGTCAACGTCTACTTTTAGAGTAAATTTCAGCTGTAGTTGTAGAAAACCAAGTGTTTCTTGGCTAGTGACACTTAACCCCAAGTTTTTATGGCATAAGATTTCACAAAACCAAACCTTATCCAACTAAACTTTAAAGTTCCCTCCCTTGACGGTCTGCTCCACCTGAGACTTCCATCCCAATGTCGGCAGGGGTTCTGTGAAACCTTATGAGTTATGACCGTAAAAACTGGGATAAAGTCCACTAGACATTAAACTTACAGTTTTGTGTAACTGTAACCATAATCTTTGGGATTTTTCAAGTTTACTTAATATCTTTTACTGTTCCAAAAATGAAACGCACCGAATTTAAAGTGAC
This sequence comes from Stipa capillata, assembly GCA_019208055.1. Taxonomy (NCBI): domain Eukaryota; kingdom Viridiplantae; phylum Streptophyta; class Magnoliopsida; order Poales; family Poaceae; genus Stipa; species Stipa capillata. The sequence goes on along the minus strand of JAGXJF010003794.1, from coordinate 80,723 downwards.
TCCAGTACTAAACTCATGTCACAGACCATTCCCTTAACCCCTCATTTGCACTAGAATTCATATAGTTTAATTCAGATATGCATAGAAATATTTTATGTTATTTTTGTATTATAATATAATTTTACTAATCTGCATATGTTGACCAGTTTGGGACATACTAGCTCCATTTCGAAGACCATTTTGTGAGTTCTCAAAAGCTGCCTTTGTAATTAATCTCAATGCTGATGTTAGGGCTCCTGATGCAGCCAAGCCCACCAAGAAGGACTGAAAATCCAAAGCATGATATGGGTCATGAAAGGTAAAATATGGCCTATCAATCTGAGATATTATACAAGATAACCACAAGCACCACAAAGTACTGTATAAACCATCGTAATAGACTGAAGGTGACCTGAATGAACTCCGGGCACATGAGGGAAAGGTCTCCAACCAAGCCGCCTTGAACAAGGGCGTCAGATGTCCCAAAAAAGGCACTGATTATGCATATACCAATGAATACTCCAATTCCGCCCCGTCCTTTAGTACCAATGTCCAGCTACAAAAACAAATATGATTTACATGAGCAGAAGTTATACTGGCACATCAATCTGTTTTTCTTCTGGGCGAAAGGCAATATCCAATATACTTACCATTATTAACGTGAAAGAACTAATGAAGAAAAGTGCAAATCCCAACAGATTTCTCCGCCTGGTGTTGAGCTTTGCTTCATGGTATGCCAGGATGCAGGTTATTCCAAAGGCAAAAGGCTGGTAAATCAGCGCAAGAACTCTTGTTGGATGGTAATTCTGCAGTCAGTTGTACTAGGTTATAAATCATTGTATATTTGCTAAAATCTGAATGTATGAAAGCAACAAATGCTGCAATGAGAAGGGGTCATATTTGGCATCTCAATTCAAGGAAGGGAAAAATTGGAAAGTAGAAATAATAAGCCATATCAGTAAAATGAGTTCGACATTTGATTGACAAGTGCTGAACCCCGAATGTTTGGATCTTTACTAAACCGAGAAGAATATCTTGGTTCTGTCCAGTGATCCAGTCTACCCCAACAGTCTAAACAAAAGCTGAAGGATGCCTTTAGCTTCTGTTAAGTACTAGCACGATGCTGAATTCTGGTTTCATTTACAGAAACAGTCTACGCCAATATTCAAAATAAAGGATAAGGGTGCATTTTTGCATCTAAAGTTCGTGTATGATGCTAACTGATGCTGATTTCAGTCAAACCATCAATTCACAGTCACAAAGGAGCACATACCGGGAACAGAGAGACATAGTAATCTTCAATTGTAAGCATACTGTTCCATGCGAAAAGGCTTCCATTTCCCAAAAACCAGCAGACAACTATACCCAGGAACTTCCCCTGTCAATTTCACAACCAAAAATAGCAATCATTAGTACAATTCACTAAATTTAAGTTAAGGACACCACATAAACAATCAGATGAACTTGCAGAACAGAAGATGAGAAGAAGACAAGTAGAGAGACCTGAACTGCAGGTGCCTGAGCACCTGCTATCTCGAGGCTCATGATAATTGAGTTCACCCGCGCCTATTCAAAGAAGTCTGTAGAAAGGGCAACACTGCAAAAGAGGCATGTGTAATATTGATTCAGAAGTGAGGGCTGCAAAGCAACTAAACTGAAGTAGCAATGGAAGAAGAAAAAATTAACGAACAGCACTGGAAGAATTTGTATGTCATAGAAAGAAGTTGATGTCTAAGGAGAACTTTTCCATTGTCACCCTGTTTGTAGCAGGACGTCACTTGTAAACAAGAAACTAATCCTGGCGTCGTCTACTTCTAAAAAGGACAAGGCACAGAAAGTGTGCAAATCAAAGAGCCCAATACGTCTGGAACTACACCGATTACCGGTCACTTACGACTTCTAGACGCTAGTACTCAGAATCTAGTACTTGAAACCTACTTAAAAATAGGGCCAATTAACGATTTAATCCGATTTAGCAAGAACGCATGGGCCACCACGCCGCAAGGATAAGCGCTGTTCCATCTTATCCGAGGGGCGGACTTCACGTACGCTGGCATGTAGATGTATGGGGAACTCAGATCGATCTTGCGCGCTGAAGAAGAAGAAGAACCCAATCGAACCACCAACCATGGATGGATGGATTAGATTAGTAGAGTATGGGTAGCAAACGAATCAGCAACAAATCGCACGGAAAGAAATAATCATTTGCGTTTTGATTGCTCGCAGCCACAAAGAAGAAAAAACTAATCCCACGAGAGAAGAAAAAAGAGGAACTCTTAGAACAATCCATCGAACCAAGCGAGGGTTCCCTACCAAGAAAAGAAGAAATCAGAGGCCTGGTTTGCTGTGCTCTACTGCCCTGTCGCCGTCGGCGCGACAAATTGCGAGAAAGAAAAGAACAGCAAAAGGGACTGACTGGGAAGGGAGGCGAATTTGGGGGAGGAAATCAGAGAAGAAAGACAAACAAGAGCACTGACCGGAGGAAGGAGTAGCAGTCGATCTCCGGCGCGGCGGCCGGCGGCCAAGGCGAGGGGAGGGAGACAGGGGGAGGAGGCGGGATCCATGGGCGGGTGGACTGTGTGACTATATATGGTAGCTGTTGGGATTTACGTGCTGGGGCAGCTGTGATCTTTGAACCTTCTCTGACCGCTCCGGTGGAGGAATCTTGGGAGTATCAACTATCACGGCGCTAAACACGTGTTTACGTGTGTGTACGGGGATCAGTCGGCGCGATTATTTGAGCGAACAGATCTGGACGGCGATGGATAGTTGGATAGGAAAATCGGACGGGTTCGGGGAGTTCAGACTGTGCCTAACGGTGTTCACACTCGAGGACGACCTCGTGGATTTTATAGAGATTGTTTCATTTTCTATTGTCGTGATATATAAATATATATACACACTGCGCATATTTGCACGAGAACGCATTCCGCGTTCCAGCCGGACAAGCCAACTCAAGCCAACCAAGGATCAGATCATGGAAAACCAACTTCTATCTAAATTGGACGGTAAAACTCACGGTTATGAATGATAAAGTTGTGTTTTCGAAAGCAAAATTTGTTTTTCATTTGCACGTAGGTAGTTTGACAATAAAATCGACACAATCAAGCGGTAAAATCAGCATAACCGGTCAATACAATCTCGGCAGCTGAATTAGCTATTGAATTGGACGGTAAAACTTGTAATTCTGAACACTAAAATTATGTTTTTATGATAAAATTTATTTTTCATTTACACGCAGGTAGTTTGGTAGTAAAATCGGCATAAAAAGGGTAAATTCTCAAATAGTTTTTACTATTGGGATTTTGGTTTGTCTTGAAATTACTATATTTTGGGATGGATTTTACGACATCATATACAATCTTTTACTACCTCACACAATTTTATTATCTTTTTTCCGTGTCCCAAGCATAAATTTACTGCCTGTCAAACTTTTATTGTCGCTGGTAAATTATTATTGTCTAGGAAGAATTTTACTACCTCCTAGACACACATTTACGATTACTCGCAATTTTACGTTTAGGATTTTACTATATTTTGGTCACCCTTTTATTAACAGAATTTTACTACTTTTTGGTTACCTTTTTACTATCACAACACATTTTTACCATCGTGCACTCAACACTTTTATTTATAAACAAAAAAGAGATGGGATCTGAACCATGAATCTCGTGCACATAGCTATGCGCCTCTAACCAATTGGGCTATCCATGTAATTGTAAACTATTAGATAAAACCTAGTATCGCATGATTGGACATGCGGTAAATTCATGACGTGAGATAGTAAAAGTATATATAGTATAGTAGTAATTTTTTGGACAACGCTGGATTTAGAATGACCTTGGTTGGGTCGGTTTCGGTCCATGGACAACGTGCAGACTGCACTTAGGAACATATTATATATTATGTATATCTTTTAGACGTCGCTGACGCACTGTTGCAGTGTCACCTTGTTTGTTATCTCAGTTTCAACAGCCACCAATGTTGAACGCTCTTATCTTATGGCTCCCCTGCCTTGGTTGGTAGCTCCAACCAAAACGATGTGTTGGCAATATATGGTATGATTGGTTTATTGGCAATTGTCAAGTTAATATTTTGCGATACTAGAAGCACGGGCATTGCCAAGTGAAAGCCTTGCCAACAAATTGGCTTAGGAAATTGGGGTTATAAACCAGGCAGACGCTTATTCCTCAAACTAAATTGTGATCCGTCCAAGTCTAGACCGTTGCTCCCGTCCAAACAAAACACATCACTAGGCTTTGGGCGCCACCTATGATGTTTGCTTCGCTTGTCACGCTCCACCCACCACTACCGACCGTTGCCTCCAGCCGGCGGCACTCTCCCTTGCCGCACATGCCTGCATTGGCCACTACCCTCCTACGAACCCACGGCCACTCCCACCGCCGTCGGGGCACCACCTCTCATTCTCCCTCTGTATCCATGGAGGGAGGGGGGAACTCCTCCCTAGTCTCGCTGAACCCCAACCTCAACATCACCGGCTGAAGAGCAGTGAAGAATGAGCTATGCAGATGGATGTCATTAGCTATTCCTTCAGACACATTGCTAATACATCGAAAGCTTTTTCCATATCTTATATCTTGCGGTTGATTCATTCCAAAATTGGCATGGCAAGTTAGGCGATTACAATCTCTAGTCTTTAAGGCTATGTCTTGTATGATAATTACGATAATCTTGTTTGGTTGAATTACTTTTATATTTGTTTGTTATGCTCGCCCAGTTGTTTTGGTCTTAATCAAGTTACAAATGAAAATACCTTTACATTGTGGTACATGTGGGGTTTTAGGGCCTCTTTAGAATGGAGGATTTTAAAAATATAGGAATAAAAAAAACATAGAATTAAGATGTCATAACATGTTAAATCCTATAGAAATCAAAACACGAATTGCAAAAAATAACTCTTTGGATGTTGATTTTGAAGCTCTTTGGATGCTGCATAGTAATTTGAAGAGAGAAAAGGTGCATATAAGATAAAGAAAAAATTTCATCGATCAGGTCTAACCTCTTGTTAGAAATGATATGAAACCAGAGCGTAAGAAAGTAATTTATATATAGGAATTTTGATAGTCTCATTCTTTTGATCCAAGACTTCTATTGACAGAAAAAATCATATGGTTGAAATTCTACAAAACGGTAATAAAGATAGGCATAAAAAACATCCACAAACTAACGGTTGTTTTGCTGTACGGCTATGTGCGGTCACGTGACATATTTACTAACTCAGTAAGTTCAAAATTATATTTAAAATGTTTTGAACTAAGTTTTACACTAAAAACAGAAATAAAGAAGGCTCTCTTTTTTTAAGGCCACCGTAAAAGTCAAACAGAAATGAAGTCACGCTACGGGACACAGTCATGCGAGGACGACGAATGACCTACTTGGTAACCTGTACTCTCATGTTATCGACGCCGTGATGAATCCACTAATCTCAGCCTCACTCGTGATTGGAAAATTTGGGACAGATTCCCCCAAGTTGCTAGCTTTCTTTCGCAATTAGCTTATTGTACTTTGCATGACTAGGTTCTTTTCTTGGCTTTCTGCCTGCCACTTTGCACTATATTTCGATTAGTCTATGCCATCCGTCGCTTCGAAAATCGCACATATTCCGGCACACTCCCTTAGTCAAAACTTTGTGAACCCTCAAGTTGTATTATATATCCCTGGCCTAAAACTAGTGTGAAACTATGATTACGGCCGTAGGCATCTACACTTCACCGATTGAAAGAATGGTTCAGAGTTGCTTGCTTCGACAGCTAATCCAGAGAACCTGGCATGGACGATGCTGACAGCCTGTCGTCGTCGCTGAATTTGCATGATTGCACCAGCTACCTTTGGGGCTTCAACGGCAATTATCCTAGCAGCCTAGCTTGTTTTGTCACATATAAGTTGAACTTAACCGTTCTTTTAATCTGCAAAAATTTTATCATCAAAAGATCTAACTTTTTTCGAAGAGTTATGGCTGATCATCGTCGTAATCCTTAAGCTCAGCAGCAAAAAGGTGAACAACGAGGTCAAGGGATCAAAAGATATAGATCTGGCAGGTGACTTTTCCTCTCAGTTTCAAGCCTCTCTTTTCGTTTCTTTAAGACCTTTTTGTCCGCAAGATTCTAAAAGCACGAGTATAGAAGCACTGCATTTGAGTGGCACCTGTTCTCGTTTGTAACGGCGTAAACATTTGAAGTAGTATCATTTCATAGTGAAAGAAACAGAAGTTAAATAAGACAGTACCAAGAGCCCAAGCTGTGTGATCCAGTGTCTTCAGCTAATGCCAGATGTAGATCAGGAACAAGTCCAATGCATAGTCTATGTTCTGCAGTACCAACTGCTTGATGCTCAAACATTCAACACTTGAAGGGTCTTCTTCAGACTGAAAAAAATGGTGTAAAACTAAGTGTCAACAGACTATATTAATACATAAACGAAAAAATTCTTCAACTTATACAGAACTTTTCTAGAACTAACTGGTACAAAACTTGCTGCCAGCTTAAGAACATACCGATGGATTTGGGCAACTTTGGATGCCACAGGCAGCAAGATCAGCGGCAACCGTCAAAGACCCTTCTCAAGCTGCTTTTGAACGATAGAACTTCACAATTGGCAACGTCGGAAAGATGAAAGCATATAGCAGCACGCATAGCAGCTCAAAGAAGCATGATATCGAGGAGAACAGTACTGCATCTATCGGATGCAAGATACAGGTTGCATATAGAAAATTATCTATGGGTTCTGACATACTAGCTCCTTTGCGAAGGCCGTCTCTGGAATTCTCAAAAGCTGCTTTCGTTATCAACCTCAATGCAGAGGTTATGGCGCCTGATGCAGCTAAGCCGGCAAAGAAAGACTGAAATTCAAACAAATTAAACCAGTGCATTACAATTGCAAGTTAAAAATCAAAATGTTTAGATTATCGTGAACCAGCACCTGGATGAACTTCGGGCACATCAGGGAGAGATCACCAGTCATCCCACCTTGAAGATGGCCATTGGCAACACCAAAAGCAGCGGCAATGACATACACTCCAACAAAGGGTGCAATTCCACCTCTTCCTGAAGTTGCAACATCCAGCTGCAATGTAGGAGAACACATCAGTGTGATATGGTCTGCAGATTTGTTCTTCTCAAAAAACATGTCAAGGACGGCCATTGCACAATGATCGCTGCCAATGCTAGATTTGTTATGCTTACAAAGATCGCTGCAAATGAGCTCAAGAAGAACAGCATGTAACTCACCAAATTGCACAACCTAGTGTTGATCTTTGCCTCACGGTAGGTGAATATGGCTGTTGTACTAAGAACAAATGGCTCATAGGTGAGAGTAATAACTCTGGTTGGATGGTACTTCTGCATTCAGAGAGCTTGACATCTGTAAAAGGGAACTTCCTTTCCTGTCAGAAATATTGGCATAGTTGAAAATTAAGCAGAAAACAGTAGTAGTGTCTACTGCCTACGATCCATACCGGGAAGAGGTAGGTGTAGCAGTCTTCGGTTTGTGAGCATGCTATTGAATCCAAAGAGGCATCCATTCCCCGGAAGCCAGCAGATGAAAAATACCCCAATACTTTCCCTATGAAGAGTGTTCCAATGTTGCAAAAACCAATATAAGTATGTGAGGAGATTACAACAACCCTTTTCGTAGGCTGAACAAATGAAAACCTTAGCTGCAGCTACGCTAGAGTCGTCTTCATATTCCACGCTAAGTTCACTCCGATGGCCCTGCAGATGAAGAAAACAGGAACTAGGAAGAGTGGCAGAAGATCTTGCAGAAGGCATGTAACATTGAGTTGTACACCTTTTTGAAGTTGCAGCAGGAGAGCAGCATACCATTGATTCAAGGGCTTGACCCGTGGACTTTCAGAAGAAAACAGAGAGCACCCACGCGGTTGGCGCTGTAAGAAGAAGAGCTGCTCAGCGAGCATTAGACGCGGGAAGAACTACCAAAAATCCAAAAGGAAAACAATGAAACAAACAGAAGAAAAGAGAACAATAACAGTAGAGGAGCAGATCTAGAGAAAATAAAGGGTGAAAATGAACTAGGAAGGACCACTCGGAGTAGATGATCTGAGAAAAGAAATTGTTTATAGAATCAAATTCGCTATTTCTCGGTCGACCGAGAAATGTATTGTACATTATCAAATCTACAGTTGCAAAAAAAAAGTATAACTTCAGATTTAGAAATGTGTAACTATTTAGTTGTACATCTCTAAATCCAAAGTTACGCACAATTTCTAAAAAGTATAACCACCTAATTGACCGTTGAATAAAAAATCAACATCCAAGATCATCAATTTAAAAATAACTATTTTTCAGACGATTTAGAAATAGACACTCCCTTATAATATACGCCAGGCATATCACATGGAAACATTGTATACACCGTGATCAACACCGCCATCTGGGATCACATTCACATGACTCTTTGATCCAGAAAAATCGGAGATAATAACGATGGAATGGACTAATTGTGCCGAACAGCTGAAGTAGAACTAGTGGAAATATATTAAGTCCCATACCATGGAATAAAAAGCGCTGTTCGTTCAAAACAAGTTCTATGTTATTATACGACACCAGCCTAGCGCAGTTACCTGTGTTCATCACATCTTGCTGTACTCTGAAGATAATACCGTCATTACAAATGAGTTGTTATGTTTTCTTCTTCAGATTCAACAACCTTCACCCTGAATTTGCACAATTAGTGGGACTTACTATTCCATGAAAATCAATGGACCTGGGTTACCGTGTTGTTTCTCATCATCTGGTGGTGCCTCCAAGAGATAAATGAATTCACACTCAATAAGCATTCATCTTTATTAAAAAAAAAGAGAGAAACACACACACACACACACACACACTTCAGTGAGCTTTCCTGCATGCACTAGGTCAGTAGGCATGACAACTCCTGTGCATTCCATGTTCACCGCATTGCGGCCCAGAGACGGTTCCAAGAGTTAAGGACCAGAATTTTCAGGAACTTTGGGGTATCTTATTGGTTCTTGCCATATGTACGATTTGGTTGGAACGGGATGAACGACTTCTCAATTCTAGAAGCCTGCCAGCACCCTTAGCTGCTCACCAAGACACTGAGCATATGCAATTCTGTAATCGGGTGAAGCAGTCAGTTAATGTGAATGAAATAGAGTGAACTCATTGCCGGTTTTACACTGGGACCGGCCTGGACACAAGCAAATACAGGAGAAGGAGCAAACTTTTAGCTGAAGAATTCTGAAAACGATAGTAACCTTGCATGCACGGACAGAAGAGGAACACCATGTATCTTCTTGGCCCGAGAACCTCGGCCAGGAGCACATGAGGCGCGGCCGCGCTGGCGGCGGGCAAGAGGGGCGAATCGGGAGAAGGCAGCGAGCTGGTGAAGATCGGACGGGAAGTGTTAGGCGATTCTCTCCGGCGGCAGATACAGGGAAGAGGAATTAATGGGCTGCACGGAGGCGCGGTTAGGCGCCGCCGCCGCAGACGAGAGACGGAGGGAATCCGGAAGCGGAAAAGAAGGTGGCTACTGGGGGAGCGGGAGTCAAGGCACCACCGCACGGAAGAAAATTCTATAGGACCAGGTCTTTCTACTCATCAAATTAGACCCCTCTCAGATGTTGTCACGTGTTAGCATAAATCTCAAAGCACCTCTTTCTTCTTCCCCAAATCCAATCCGCATTCCCCTTTTACCGTTCACTCACGTTCGTTTAATTCCCGAATACGAACTCAATGAAGAGTAAAGGAAGGATACAGCACAGAGCGTATGCTTTGGAAACACATGGCAAATCAGATCAATTCAAACAGAACTGATTAATTGATCCTAGATGATAGATAGATCGGGTCCATGACTGTCTAAACACAGAGACAAACAACTTCGAAAAAAGAATTCCTCGAGCTCACACGACAATGGTCCATCCTTACGCTTCTTGCAGCCGCTGCTTCTCCTAGTTAGCAACACAAGGATGGTTGTGCCCTCGTCGTCTACGGGAATCTTGATCGGCTGAAGTCGAGGCCGTCAGCGACGACAGACATAATGCAGCACATCTCATTGCAGAACTCGGTGTTGTCGGCGTCGAGCTGCTCGAACATGGGCGCGGTGTCCTCTACGAGGAGCGGAGATGGATTGACGGAAGGACTTGATCCACGGCTTCCTGGCCCTCTGCCACAGCGGCGGTCGCTTCCACCGTGAAGAGAAGAAAATGCAAACGACATACTCTCTCTGATTAGTTTTAGGATTCAAGAGGTTTATCAAAATGTAAGTAGTTCTAGAACTCCAATGCACAATTATGTTAATTTTTTTCTAATCTGCCTCTCTTTAATTATTATGATTAATGAGTTCTTTTATCATGTTTGTATATCCTAGATTATTTATTACATGAGAGACAAGGATAATAATATCATTTGGCACATTAACTAATCTTTCTTAATTTTTGTGCCTAAACCTAAAACTACTTATATTATGAATCAGAGGGAGTAATTATCACGAGATGGAGACTGGAACAGCCCAAGGAGCAGAAAGAGGCGCTTTAAGATTGATGTAAACACGTGGCAGCATCTGAGAGGGGACTAATTTTATGAAGAGAAAGTTCTAGTCTTATAGGATTTTATTCCCCACATAGCAGGCTAGAGGGCCGGCCCATCACGTGTTATTTTGTTTTGTAGTTTCTTTTAATTTTTCACATATCTCTCCTTGCATCCCCTTAAGCAAGATGAGGTTCTCTCCACTGCCACCACAGATTGATAGTCTCCCTCTCCTCCGGTGGCCTCGCTGACATCGGAGGGGAGAGAGAGACCGACCTCCTATAATTAACGTGTGTACTTATACTATTTAGCTACATATCCTACATGGTGTCCCAACCTAGGGTTTGTGTGGATGCGGCAATAAAACTCTGCATCATCCTCGGTGCCCACGACTTGGTAGTCGTGCTCTCTCATGTGTGACTGTGGAGGTTTGTGTCTCATAACTTTGGTTCCGATGATGTAAGGTCTTTGTCCGGCGAGGTTTCGGTGGTGGTTTGGCCAAGGCTCGTACGAGTGTTTTTTTTCTTGCGGTAGAAAAAACTCTATAAACTAGTGTCGTCCTAGTTGGCAATCAAGAAGGCCCGCCTCTACATTCTCTTCCTCAACTTGTGGACGGGTGCACCGGGATGGATCTTCACCTTGTTTCTGCAGCTTAAGGTGGTTGATGCGCATGATCGGGTGGTCGAGGCTGCGTGGAGCAGCTCATCAAAGAAGACGAACAATTTTCAGGAACCCCTTGTGTTTTTTTGCTGTAATTTTCTTTTCTCCCAATAGATTTTCTATAAAACCTGGGTACATCTACCGTTCTCTAGTAATCTAGGCTTCCGAGCAGCCACTTTCTCTGAAATAAAATAAAAACATATGTTTATTTGTAGTCTTTCACATACAATCATACGATCCTCTAAAGTAGTATAAGTTTAAGAAATTTTCTATTTTGTGAATTTTTCAAAGTTTGACTTTTAAAGAATTTCTTTTTGTGAGAAAACATGTTTGCAATAGAAATTTTCATATAGCTCACGAGAATTGTTCCGATAGATCATAAATGTGTTTCACATGAAAAACTCTTTTATTGATATATGTTTCACAGTTCATGAAAGATGTTCATATATATCAAATAGAATATTCACGCAACTCGTGAAAATTGATTTGATATATCACAAAAAAAGTTCTATATGTCTAAATATCTTTGAAATATGTTCCAACATTGATGAAACATGTTCATGTCTGTCGAAAAAATGTTCCCATAACTCGTGAAAATTTTCCTATGTTCTAAAGACGAATATGATGGAATTAGATGCATTAATCTTTTATTTTTCATGTCGACACAACCAAAATCACTATTGAAACAAATCATATCTATTAGTGCCGAAGAGAATATGTATTGGTGAAACACATACAAAATATAAAAAGCAAAATAAAAAAGTTTAAAAAAGAAAAAAGACCAAGCAAAAATGAAGATAAAAGTGAAAGAAAGAAAAATGATAAAATATAAAAATATAAAAAGTAATAAAAGAAAATATCTGCCCAAACCCTTGATGATCCGACCCAAATGGATAGATAGTAGGGACTCCCTCTATCCCAAAATGTAAGGCATATTTTGTTTCGTTAAGACAAAACTTTGACTAATAATTACTCTATTAATATGTGATTTATGTGATATAAAGTGACAATCATAAGTATATAAAGTGACAATCATAAGTAAGTACTTTCAAATACAAATCTATTAACATCAATTTTATATCATATAAACTACATACTAATGAAGTAATTGTTGGTCAAAATCTTGTCTTAATCAAATACGCCTTATATTTTGGGACGGAGGGAGTATGAGCGGTGGTTCCTTACCTCCCACAATAAACAGAAGATAGGAAATCAGAGGAACCTTATTCCCCGCTTATTACGGCCGTTATCCCAACAATTCTAGCACCCTGTGGATGGATTGATATGGGTACCCTGATGGATGTTAGTTCATCTCTTGTACGTGCATATGTTTACTAATTCAAAAATTCATCTAAAAAATCCAAAATTTGGAAAATCTATAGAACATCTAAATTAGGAGTTGTTTCAACCAATGTGTTCCTTACAATGGGACATTCAAAACAAGGCCCCGCTTATACATGTAAAAATAAAAATTTGAAAACAAATAAAAAGTGCTAATAGAACATTTTTAGACAATTGTCGGATCAAAAGTAAGATACTAATGGAACAAATCAAGAGTGCACAGGAGACACTTCAGCATTATCAACGAAACAAAGAAAACATATTAATGGAACATTTTTATAGTGTTGGTCGAACATTTTTAAGACTACCAGTGGAACCCACTAAAAATAAGATATTAATGGAACAAATAGAGACCGTACAGGGAATATTTCAACCCTATTAGTTGAACAAAAATAAAAGATAAGTATAACAAATCAAAAGTGGTCGAGGATCATTTTTTAAAACTACAATGAAACGATAAAAAAAAGTAGTGGAACAACCCATGAGTACACATGAGACACTTCAATGCTATTCACCGACCATATTAAGTGTTAGTGGAACATTTATAGACTGTTAATGGAATAAAATTAGAATACTAGTTGAATGGATCGAAAGTGATTGAGGAAGAACTCAACGCTAGTAGATGAACAAAGTTAAAAAACTAGTGAACGAATAAAAAGAGTTCGTGGAGCAGTTCATGAATATTGGTGCCACAAAAGAAGAGCGGAACAAAAGCCAATGTGTTTGTGGAACATTTTGCGAACTTCAGTGCAACAAATAAAATAAAATAACGGGATGAATCAACAAATACTGGTAGAGCACATGAAAACTATAATTAAATAAAAAACAAAGAAGAAAATAGAAAAGCAAAAGATACCGCTGGAACAAATAAATTTTGCTCGTTTAGCAATCTATAGACACTCTCTATAGATCAAACAAAAGAATTATTGGAGCAAAATCAAATACAGATTCTCGTGGAACAAATGAAAAACTATTAATAAAACACATTAAAAACTTTTCAAATGAAAAGACCAAAAGAAAGAAGACAGTGAATACAACACAGAATGTACGAACATGCTCAGATCAAGCACTAGCCGAGTGATAAGAAGCATGTATATGTTTGAAGTCTAGCTGTCGGATACTCCAGTTTAAAACTCTTGTTATCGGCAGAAGCCCAAGCGCGCGGCCGGCCTATGCGGGGAGAGGGTGCCCGGCGCCCTGCTATCTCCTGCAATGAGCGGGAAATCCTACCTGCTGGTTAGCGGTTTGGTAACGAACTGAGCTGCAAATGGGCTATAAACTGGGCTGCTATGTAATCATGTTCTGCGCCCAAAGTACCACAAGTCCACCACGGCACGAATCATGAAGACCCCAAATGGCCCTGAGTCCAGCAACATCGCCTAGTCTAAGCCCGGTCCAGCTCAAATAAAAGGACGTGACTTGAGTAGTTCAGTGATTGTTCTCAAAAAAAAATGATGTTTCAAATGTTGCTTGGCAATCAGATGGTTGATGTTGTTGTTGTACTAAAAAAATGAAAATTTTGAAACCCTTTTAATTAATGAAAACTAGCGGGGTGCCTATGCATTTACGCTGTTAGGTTTATTATAAGCTATATGTATATTATTTTGAAAAATATACTTTTGGTTTTTTAGGTGTTTCCGTGTTTTAAGAATTACATAATTAATTATTGAAACCTGATTAAATACACATTTAGCGAAATTTGATCGGTATAGGTAACAAAGACTATTTGGATATAAACCATAAACCAGCACAACGGTTGAAAATATAGAAAAACAGTTTTAGCATGTATTTATGTTGTGGAATTCAGTTTTAAACCCCTAACGAATCCTTTAGATCCTTTAAATACACATTCCTATGCTCAGCTTATATGCTCTGTCACTCTCATATGATAACACATAGCTAATAGCCAAGAAACTTCATGCTATTTTTTTAACAGGAAGAATCCAACTTTGTCAGGAAAATCCGATAGAAGCACTGCATATTCATTAAGAAGACAACATATTAATTAAGAAGAAGGAACCACGTAAGTTTTTTTAACGGGGACACTTCAAAACCCATAAGACCCTCCTACTCTCCGCTGACTCGAACACAAGGGTTGGTTAGGTGCAAAACAGTCGAAACTTGGCTCAAATCTTGGAAATCCAGGTGAGCAACCTTGATGTATGTTAGCCTCTGCCCCGTAAAGATTTGTCTATTTCGCTCCTTCCACACGTTCCAGATTATATAGAGCATGCGCCTGCTGTGAGCACGCTTGGTCTCCTTAGAGGTTGAGAGTAGCATCCCCTCCCACCAAAAGTCCACAGACGTGAAAGAATTTGGCAGGGTGACAATATGGTCCACCGACCAAAGATCCATGAGAGCCCAAACCTTCAAGGTGAACAGACATTCCTTGAAAAAGTGAGTGGTGGACTTGGGGTGTGAAATGCAGAGTTGGCAAATGGGGTCATGCGGGCAACCCCGTACTGCCATCCTATCTGCAGTGAGGATTTTGTTGTGGAGAACTAGCTAGGAGAACAACTTACACTTAGGCTCGATCTTGCCTTTCAGATTTTAGCAGCAGAGAACTTGGGGTGACTTTCATAAAATTGCATCGCATACTAGCTAGCGAAGTATTCTCTGTTTGCATTCGAGAGCTATTTGATAACCCATTTGGTTGAGCCACTATTACATATATTGATGTTTGAGTATTTACTTTTGGTAAAATGAGTTCAAATTTGTTTCTTGGTCAATATAGTGAAATAGAAGGGAGATATCCAATTATATAGTAGGTGTAGTTTTTTGCGTGTCTCTCAAAGGTTTGATAGATTTTAAACAGGTTTATCAGACGTGGTACTAAATTTACCTTTTTATATTATATTACAAAATAAATTTAGCATATCTTAGTTTAATAACTGTGTAACGGCTCTATCGATACAGGATGATCAACATTTCATTGTCTCCCACATTCTCTTCGCAATTAACCCCAAATAAAGTGAGAAAAATAAAATAAAATAATAAGGCATAAATAATGGTGGATGCTAAAATTGTACTTGCGCAACATATTCACTTTTGTATTTCTTGACATCTTTAGAACGTGCATTGGGTGTGCATCTTGTTAGCGAGATGAGAAAAATTCTGATTGAGATTACTATCGGTTCCATCCTCTTAATTTAGTATTTCCCAACGAAAAAACCGAAATAAATAAAGATACAGTTCGATGATTATAATTGAAAATATACTGATAATATAAGGCCTAAAACAAAATTTGATACGCACTGTCATTCACCTAAATAACAAAATTTGATACGCACTGTCATTCACCTAAATATGCCATGAGAAAATGGTTGAAATAGTTTTGCTGCCAACAAACCGTTCTCTTTTGGCGCACCTTTCCCTAAACATCGAGACGGCCAGGCCCAGGGCGTCGCGAACTCGATCGATTGTTTTAAAATTGACCCCACTACAGATGGTGCCTTAGGGCTCCTCTGCTTCCATCTACTTCCGTGAGGGTGACTGGAAATCGAAGTTAAACAATCCATAGGTTCCTTTGTACTACTCCGGTGTACACGTGACAAAACTGATCAAACATTCAAACCTGCGCCACGCTCTCGATGATCTCTGGACTCGGTCTTAATTCCTTGTTCATCCTCGTGTGCATGTAGCAAACAGAGATAAAATTGCCTTTGATCAAAACTGGATCGACGCTACTGCACCCGATTGCTCCTCCGTTGCAACTCCTGCCTCCGCCTCTGACCCGACTGCTTGCACACTGCTTTTCTTTTCCTATCTCCGCTCCTCGTCGCCTTTCGTTGCGCTGCCTCGAGACACGACCTTTACTTCTCGGCGTCAAATTCCTGTCTGAAGCTGACTCTCGACGGGTCCGTTTCCTTGTTCGACGCTACACGAATCCACCCTCCGCCTGTTCGGCCGTTTACATGTTGATTACATGTTGATGCCAACCAGATGCCCTGTCGCACGCAGGTTTCACTTGGGCCGGTCTTCTGCCCGCACGTTCGCCTTCGCATCGCCCCCTGCGCTATTCGGCCCGGTTCGTTTCTCATCTACGCGCAGCATTCCAGTTCCAAATTAACAGACAACAACAGGGCCGGATGGAACTCAAAAACAAAAAGGACAGACAGCAACAGGGAAGACGTGTGTGGAAAGGTATGAACTGGATCCTAGCCAATAAAATACAAGGCAAAAAGGTTGAGTCAAGCATCCTTCTCCATTGGGAATTGTACAAGGAAAGAACCATGCAGGCTGCACCTACTAGCCGCATGGATATCTCGGTATCCATGCATGTCGATCAAGTGATGGTGCAAACGTGTTCAATACAGTGTATTCGTCGTACTGTTTTTTAGGTAGAAAGAAGGCGACTATATCACGAATTGACGTTACCGCTTAGCGATCTCTGAACCTAATTTGGAGGAAGCTAGCTATATAGGTAGGTTGGTGTGGTGACAGTGACTAACAGAACTAATTGTCCATCACGTTCTGGCTTTGCTTCAGGAGCTAATCTTGCTGTATCATACAAGTGATGTTTCGATTAAGCTGCACGACCAAACTTTGGATGCACCACATACGCGCACGTAGTATCTAGAGTACCTTGAATAGAAAATAGACGTTCAGCACGTTTTGGCATCGGCTCCCGTTGAATTTTGGTTGACATGTCAAAGATATATGTAACATCAGCTCCCGTTTAATCTCTGTCGGTTGTCATGGATATCTATGGAGTAAATTTTTTTTTACTCTGAATATATGCTCCCAGTTGATTTCGGCACACAAGATCTCTCCAAATTCGTTGAGTAACAAACTAGCAAACTACAGGGTTTAGGGACCATTCAATTGATCTCAACTAGGTTGCCAAGATAATCTTTTGAAACATGTGTACATCCACGACGCTTGGTGCACCAAAATCATGTGTGATAAGCCTCGTCGCGAACTGTTTGTATCAAAACAGATATTATGGACGGTTTTTGTTTAAACATCATATGACGAATATGTCATTACATATAGGTTCTTTTTTACGTAATTGAGTCTGGCCCATATAAGCCCATTAAATCGATGTGCACCTAAAAACCCTATTCTCCACTCCCTTCACCTATCCATACAGCGCCGCAGCCCTGCCTCCTCTCGATCTCTTCTCCATCTTCCTCGCCCGATAGATCTAAGTCCCGCATGCAGCCCCCTCTAGCCAGCCGCCTCACTCCACCGTCCCTGCTCACCAACCAGAGACATCCCTCGCATCCCTCCGCCGTCCCTCTGCCTCCAAGCCTAATCCTGCCCTCACTATTCCCCTAGAAGGACAGTAAGCAGGTAGGCAGGGGGTGCCGTCGGTGCTCCTCCGTCGGATGTCCCCATCCCCTTCTCTAAGTGATGCAAGATTGGTGGCAGCCGGGAGCTCCGAAGACGAATTCGGCCACAATGACAATGAGCATATGCCGAATCAGGCCACAGCAACGGTGGACAGCACCGGATCCGGCCACAACGACTCCTGACAGCGCAGGATCCAGAGCGCCGGCCTGGAGGGAAGCCATGGTTGATCTGGGTGATGGCTTGGCCCAAAGCTGGGCGCCGTGGCACCGGTGTCGTCCCACGGCCGCCAACCCCGATGGCGGTGGCACATACAGGTGACAGCGGTGGAGCCACGGGTCAAACACCGACGCCCTATGGGGCGTGCGGGTCAAGCATCGACAACCGGAGGTGGCCAACAGCGACGGCATACTTTCTTCTTATTTCCTAATATACACATCACTTAAGGGTCCTTGCAAACCGTGTGCGATGATTTTTGGTCATCACAAATCCTTTACCACAGACAGGTCCAAAAACTGTCTGTGATGACGCTTTCGACCCGTTTGTGATGTGGTCCTTTGCAATAGTGTTATGGCCTCTTTGATTCGAGGGAAACTTCCTGATTTATGTTGGAATTGAGCTGTTTTCTGTGAAATTCCTACAAATTCATATGTAAATCATGTGAATCAAACATGCCCTCAGGATGTATATGATATGTATTTTTCAAACTCATACCTTTTCTAACTGGTTTTGCTAATTCTCAGTTGTCAAAAAATTTTGTAAATCTTAGTCATCTAAGATTGCATATCACTAAGCTCAAAAGTGCAGTCTTGAAAGTGTACAATTTTAGCAAAATATTATTACAATTTTTGTCCATAAGTTATATATAAAATGAGATGTGAATGTGGATAGTTGAATATTGGTCAAGTACTGATTGAGATCTAAGAAAATTTCAAAAATGACAATCACTTCCCCAACTATTTTACCAAGCCAAAGGATTTTAGTCGGTCTCGTGTGCATTTTTACCTTCCACTTTTCGGTAAGTCTTTACATCGGAAAAAGTACGTGACTACGCATGCAAATTAATATGTAGATAACATGCTGCAACATGGTCAAATTAAGCAGATGGTTGCCGCTGGCTTTAGCCACACTTCAAAGCTAGAGCACTCCAGCTAGCTCAAGCTCAAGCTCCTGTCTTGATAGTTCATCCACCGAATCGATCACCAACAAAAATTGCCGCCCAAGCTGCGTATCCGACATTTGACCATGCATATGTACCTCAAAGAAATGGCGGGGCTGGTGGTACGTAGCTGGTACACGCTTGCTACCTCCTCTCTATATATAAACTCAAGTGCAGTGCTTGTTCCGACATCCATTCCATCGATCCTCGCCTCGTCATCTACTCCTCAAGAGCTCAAGAAAACCATGGCCATGGCTATCTCCTCCGGTTTCCCTACTTGCTCTCTCCTCATGGCAACCCTGATGCTGCTCATCATCCAAGCACAAGGCATCACTAGGCGCTACGATTTCAACGTATATTTCTCCATATTACATCCATCTCACAAGCCAGTGCATGCATGTTATACATGCATTTCCGTCTTGGTTTCTCACAGGTACGGTGCTCGATCGATCGTCTTGATCAAAACCTTAATCTGCATGCAGGTGCAAATGGCGAACGTGACGAGGCTGTGCGCCACGAAGAGCATCGTGACGGTGAACGGGGAGTTCCCCGGCCCGAAGCTCGTGGCGAGGGAAGGCGACCGCGTCCTCGTCCGTGTCACCAACCGCGTCCCGCACAACATGACGCTGCACTGGCACGGCATCCGGCAGCTGCGGACCGGGTGGGCGGACGGGCCGGCGTACGTCGCGCAGTGCCCCATCCAGACGGGGCAGAGCTACGTCTACAACTTCACCGTCACCGGGCAGCGCGGCACGCTGTGGTGGCACGCCCACATCTCCTGGCTCCGCGCCACCGTCTATGGCGCCATCGTCGTGCTCCCTAGACTCGGCGTCCCTTACCCGTTCCCCGCGCCGCACGAGGAGGTTCCTGTGATCTTCGGTGAGTGGTGGAGGGCGGACACGGAGGCGGTGGTCAGCCAGGCGCTCCGAACGGGCGGAGCCCCGAATATCTCCGACGCGTTCACGATTAACGGGCTCCCTGGACCGCTCTATAACTGCTCTACCAAAGGTACGTGCTTATGGTTAACAGTGTTTTAGGAGTCATGGAATCGTTTGCCATTTGCGTGCACTGATCTTTTAGTTTTAAAATGCAATGATGCGTCAGTTGTTCGAGTTATTCTATTCCAATGTTATTGTCATGGGAATATGGGATGCGGTAGTACTTGACCTAATATTTGGTGCACTATCTCACTAAGAAGCGACGATGTTATTGGGTCCGGTCGGTGCTGCGTAAACAAAACCGTTCAGCCAAAGTTCAAACCGTCAAACAAAACTGTTAAAAAGCAATGATGCGTGCATTACTTGTTCGAGTTATTCTATTCCGATGTTATTGTCATGGGATACAGTAGTGTACTTGAGCTACCATTTGGTGCATTAGCGCACTAAGAAGCGATCGATGTTGGTGGTCCAGTCGGTGTTACGTAAACAAAATCTCAGTTACGTTTCGCCTTGGACCATACGGCGTCGAAGATTTTAAAGCGGATTTGCCTGAGAAATTTTTATTTTTAAGTCGGTCAAGTTGTACACTATTAAATTAAAGTCGTATAAATTTTATATGTAACTTTAGATCTAAAAATATGTAACTGCTGGTTGCACACAATTTTTAGAATGTACCACTAACGATTTAACCGCTAGATAGAGAATCAACGTCTAAGATCGTTAGCCTAAAAATTACAATTTCTCGGAAGGTTGACACTACTTTGTAAAACATGCTAACTAATATGGTTACTGTGCATGCATGACACGTACATAGACACGTTCAAGCTGAAGGTGCAACATGGGAAGACGTACCTGCTGCGCCTCATCAATGCGGCACTCAACGACGAGCTCTTCTTTTCCATCGCCAACCACACGCTCACCATCGTCGAGGTCGACGCCATCTACGTCAAGCCGTTCACTGTCGAGACACTGGTCATCTCCCCGGGCCAGACCACCAATGTCCTCCTCGCAGCCAAGCCGTTCTACCCCAGGGCCAACTTCTACATGTCCGCTGCGCCCTACTCCACCATTCGGCCCGGCACCTTCGACAACACCACCGTCGCCGGCATCCTTGAGTACTACAACCCCAGCTCTGGCCCCTCCTCCTCCGCATCAAGTTTTGACAAGGATTTGCCGCTCTTCAAGCCCGCACTGCCGCGGTTCAATGACACCAACCTCGTCACCAACTTCACCTCTAGGCTCCGCAGCCTCGCCACGCCGCGGTACCCAGCGGCAGTGCCGCGGTCGCCGGACAAGTGGTTCTTCTTCACGGTCGGCCTGGGCACGCTCCTGTGCCCGGCGAACGCAACGTGCAACGGGCCCACCAACCACACGCAGTTTGCTGCAGCTGTGAACAACGTCTCCTTCACGCTCCCTTCGACAGCACTCCTGCAGTCGCACTTCACTGGCATGTCCAGGGGCGTGTACGCATCCAACTTCCCGGTCGTGCCCATCTCGCTGTTCAACTACACGGGGGCTCCACCGAACAACACAAACGTGGCCACGGGGACCAAGCTGCTCGTGCTACCGTACAACGCGTCAGTGGAACTAGTGATGCAGGACACGAGTATCCTTGGCATCGAGAGCCACCCGCTGCACCTGCACGGTTTCAACTTCTTCGTGGTCGGGCAGGGGTTCGGCAACTATGACGCCGTGAAAGACCCGCCCAGGTTCAACCTCATCGACCCTGTTGAACGGAACACTGTCGGTGTGCCGGCCGGCGGGTGGGTGGCCATCCGCTTCCTCGCTGACAACCCAGGTAATTAATCAGAGTTTTACACTACAATCCAAACATGAAACAAAATTTCAGTTCTTAATCCATATATACTCATACGTATGATATGTGTGTATGCGCAGGTGTATGGTTCATGCATTGCCATTTGGAGGTGCACACGACGTGGGGGCTGAGAATGGCATGGCTGGTGTTGGATGGGAGCCTGCCCAACCAGAAGCTGCTTCCCCCGCCCTCCGATCTTCCCAAATGCTAGTCGGACATGCACGATCAGAGCTGTTGCTTTTTTTTTCCTCATTTGATTTGTTCGCTAATTTGTGATTGTTTTGTCTTGAATGAGATTTTATTAGTGTATTTAGTCAGTTCCTAACTGACCTTCTTACGCTTAATTTTCTGTACTTTTTATTTTTTTTCTTCTTTCATTTGTTTACCACTTTATGATGACGATGTTTTGATGCTCGTTGGATAAACAATGACGTGAATTGCACGACAAAATCCTGAGATTGTTTAAAAGCTTTTCTACTTGTATCCTTTTCTGGCGAACTACCTGCACTGCAGAGGCTCCAATTGGCGAAACTGCATGGGCTTGCGACATTTAAGCAGCATTGGGCTGAACACGCATGTTGAGTTGTGACTTACAAAAATGTTTCAAAATAAGAATAACATTTCATTAACAAAAATTCATATTTATTCAAGAAGATGCTCCGCTAATTAGAAGAAATCTTTATAGCCGGTTAGGCCATTGTAGCCGGTGTTCCACTACTTGGATGAAGATGTCATGGCATTTCATCTAAGCACAATTTCAAATAAATTGTTATGTAGTGGTCCGGCATCGAACAAAATATACATGACGAATTACTTTTGTTAAACTCATTATGTCATGTGGAACGGTGCAAAATCACTGGTGGAAAAAAATAATGACCAACGGAGAAAAAAAAAGAACTACTGCAACAGCTATATTTAAAGCCACTGTCGAAAATACAGCTAAAAGAATACCAAACATTGATCCATTTTGAAGATGTGGTCACGAGGAACTCGATGATCCAAGAATGCTGCGTTCAAATGATATCAACATCTGAAAATTCGGATTCATTTTTCAGGAAACGTTAATTTTCCTTAGGTTGGAAGCAAGTTATATAAACTCATGGAATGCTAAGAGGCCCAACGAATTTCTGTCACGCAAATCGTATCCCGTCGCGTATCCGCGAGCATTATACCTGCGAATACGTATTCCCGCGACATTATCGGCCGTCTTGCTCCCGCCACACACACACCCATGCCGCTCCTCCACCTCTCGCTTCCGCCGCACCGCCTCCTCGTCGGGCGCCGCCGGCTGTTCGCCGCGCCGATGCCTCCTCCCTCTCGCCTCCACGTAAGGTGCACTCCCGAGCCTCAAGACTCTAATCCCACCCTCCGCGCATCTGATTTTTTACAGCAGCAGCCGCCATGGCTCATCCGTTCCTGTTATTGGACAGGGCGTGCGGGCTCCCCATCCCGCCGGAGCACGCTTCCCACTACCGCGAGCTCGCCGCGGCCGTCGCTTCCGTCGAACGCGCCTGCCGCCTCTGCGTAGACGTGAGTTGACCTCATCCCCTCTCCCCTCGATTTGCCCGTTTGGAGAAATTGGGGAGTTTTTAGATTTGTGCGCGGGATTAATTGCGGTTTGGTGGCATCTTGCGATATTACAATGTAATAATGTAAAGTAGTGCTCTCTGGACTCTGGCATCGCCCAGGGATTTTGGACGTTCCAAAACGTACCTTGTTGGCAATAGAAATGAGAAAGAGATTTCAGAAAGGATCAACTAATTTGCGTAAATTTTGCTCTCTGATGTAAATATCGTGTTGAATTTTCTAAGGTTTGCCGTAGGAGGACATTATATTTGAGAGTAAGCTACCAATATTGTGAAGCAGGATGTTAAACTCACAGCAAATTCAGTTAATTCAGAGTTCAGACCCAAATGCATTGATTTTCATGTACGCGAACCTCAGTAGCTTTTGTAAGGCTATCCATAAAGTTCACTCTTGTCTAAAACACACTTGTGGTTTGTGGTTGCCAAGCGAGTAGTTATCCGCATCGCGCATTTGTCATATGGATACATAATCACTAGTTTAGTTAATTTTAACCAAAGGAGAGTAGAACGATGATAGTCTTCTTTGTATTATCTCGGTTTATTAAGAAAAAAATTAGAAAATAGTTGTACATAGAGCATTTTCGTCATTCAATTTTCCATTAGTCAAAATAGGTCAAAGTTCTTTGTGAAATACAACATGTAGGCCTGGCAGTGGAAATCCATGTCATGTCCAGAACAATAATTAAGCTACGGGGTTACTTAGAAATCACAAAAACTAAATGTATAATGTATTTACTCGTTAGAGAATTATTCTTGACTGCCAGGTCTTAGTTTAAATTGGCAAAAACTAGTTTTGGTCTAGTAAGTACGACTACAAGACCGGGAGTTCAGCAGCAATAGACTCTACTAAACCCAAATGTAAACTTTGCAAGTTCTCAACTTATCATCAATTGAGATGGTGTAAATGTAAATGATTACCTGGCATCACAGTGAAAGTTTGTTCAACGAACTGATTTACAATTTGCCGGCTGAATTCTATGCCTTGACAGGTGACGAGAACGTTGCTTTCAGGTGACAGGAGGATTCTTGAAAAGAATGACCAAAGTCCTGTAACAATTGCGGATTTTGGAGTTCAGGCCCTCATTAGCTTCGGTAATTCATCGTACAGTTTCTCAGTTCAGCTTATCATATGCACTTTGCACCTTTGCCTGATGCCATCTTTACTCTGGTGCTATTGGAAGAGCTCCAGCAATTGTTTCCATCAATACCTCTGGTGGTAGAAGAGGACTCAGCATTTCTAAGGTCATCTAATCCCGATGATAACAGTAATAGTGTACTCGTTGATTCAATTTCAAGTGCTGTCGCAGACAAAGTAAATAACAATGGTTCACCTTTAACTCATGATGATGTGTTGAGAGCTATTGATAGAGGAGGCAAGGATGCTGTCTCCTAAGCTGTCAAGTTTCATTAATCATACATCCATATCTGCAAAAGTTGGTTACACAAGGTAAATATGATGTTGTGGTTTTGAAGGTACTTGATCCAATTGATGGCACTAAGGGTTTCTTGAAAGGAGATGATGCTATGTATGTAGTATAGCTCTCTATAATTTCATTGTAAGGTACGTTATTGGATATTTTGTATCGCGCCAGCATTGAAATGTGGAAATTAGCAACTGTTACAAGATGTACAAAACCACAGGCATACACCTTTGTTATAGGCAGCATACTTCCACATGCATAAAAGATATTTTCTCATTGCACAAGCATGGACTCCTGATTATTTGTTGGCAGCCACATTTATGTCAGCCGTGTTCATTTTTTTTGGAATTATGTGTGTTGGTATTGGACACTATATTATATATGTGTATCTCACCTCATTACTTCTGTCAGTTACTACCCTGTAGCACAAGTGATCCAAATGCATGAATCAGAAGCTATAACTGACATTATGAGGTTTACTGCATGGTAGGGTTTGTGGCTTGAGGGTTTTTAGATAGCCCCTCAATGAAACAAATCATATACAATATTGTAATATCATCATTGATTAAGTGTGTCTAAGAAAGTATGTGCAGCTTTTTATGAGGCACATTTGTTTTCGACTCGTCATCTTCAGTAATTCCAAGTTTGACAATTTTGCATGTTGGAATACCAAGTTTGTTCAATATGAATTTGCCAAATCAGGTTTCCTCGATAATTTATTATCACTAGTAATCGTGCACGCGCAACGCGCGTCTTGACTAATACAAAGATATCAAAGAACTATTGGTGTCTTTATGCTGTAAAATTTTCAAGATTCATGTCACATCAAAAGATTAAAATTAGTTAATCTGTGAGCATTTCTCATCTATTCTCATGTCTCCAGATTTTACAAACCCATAGCCATTTCATATGTAAGCATTATCCCTCCTCCCATGCCTTCAGTTTAGCCATTTAAGAATTTGTTATCATGTATAAGGCATTCCAAATCGATTTTTGTTAAGAAGGCATCACCGATGTCCACCAGCTTGTTTTCTTTCGGTGAGGATGTGATGTATTTGATAACAGAAATATCTTCGTAGCTGCAAACATAATCTGCCATGAGACAGTAGTGAGCAAAATTAGTTACATAAGGAAATATTAATCCAGGAAAAGGAAAAGGAAAATAACCGCAGAGGAAGTAAGTACCTTGCGAGATAACTTCTGTTATGTTCACCTTCTTTGGTTTGTTATGTCTTGACATAGCTTTCTGTGTCTGCACCTCCTTTGGTTGTTCACAACTCATTGAATTTTTGGTCCCTTCCAACATCATCGCCTCGGGGCCTATGTCGGCGGATTCTTTCAGAACCTCGACAGAATCTATCTGTATCTAATCTGCAAAAGTGAAACACAGATTGAAATATACATATGATCATATGGAACATGCACCTCATCAACAGGCTAATCAATGTGTTTCTGCGATGTCATAATACCATAAGCCGTGCATACCGTACTATTTTTTAGTACTTACATGCATAATTTTTTCCTTTTCATATTATTCTTTGAAAATCGAGATGCTATCTAATGGCCTTATTCTTTTAAAATATTAGCTTATTGACGCTTTCAAACAAGTAAACAAATAAACATGCTAGGTGGACTAAATTTGTGCATGACGGGGAATCTAGTGCAATATGGTTTAACAATCTAGTCCTGAACGATCCATTTTAACACTAACATGCGTGACGGGTATGATCTACAGGGAGACGGAGAGATGGGGAAAGAAATTGATGCGCACGTTACATAGAGATTTCACTGGAAAGAAACAGGGAGCAGAACAGAGCAAGAAGCAGAGCAGCACACAGGCAGCGGCGGCACTTGAGCTCGCCGGAGAAGGAGGGAGGCGGGCAGCCAATGGAGCGCAGGATTGGGTCGGCAATGGCGTGGGGAGCTACAGCGCGTGCTCCGCCGGAGCCAGCGGTGGCTCCGGTGGCTGGCAGCGGCGGCCACGGCGGGCGGCGGCGCGAGCGGCGCGTAGAGGTGGCGCTGGAGGCCCTGTGGCGCGGCAGTGAGCTAGGGGAAGGGGAGAGGGAGAGGAGGGGGCGCTCACCGACGGTGGATCGGGGCGGAGCGGCCGGTGGAGGCGACAGCGGCGGCCGGAAATGGGAGAGGCGGCGCGGGCGACCCGTGGGCGCCGGCGTCGGGCTCCTGGTGGCGTCGTGGGGTCCCGACGGTGAGGACCTGGGCGAGAAGGGCGGCGCTGTGCAGGGGCGGGCTGGCGGCGGCGCGGAGAGGGAGAGGCGGCGGCGCGAACAAGGGGCAGGGGCGCGGCGCGAGCAAGGGGCGGTGGCGCGGCGCGAGGAAGGGGCGGCGCGGAGAGGGAGAGGCGGCGGCGCTGTGCAGGGGCGGGCTGGCGGCGGCGCGGAGAGGGAGAGGCGGCGGCGCGGCGCGGTGCAGGGGCTGGCGGCGCGGTGCAGGGGAGGAGGCGCGGTGCAGGGGAGAGGCGGCGGGGAGGCAGGGCTCGATCGGGGGTGCGTGCAGGGAAATTAGCTCATCATTAGGCCAATCGTGGTGGTTAGATTAAGCAGATGAACGGTTATGAGTAGGGGGTACGATACATCACTGGTTAAAGCTGGATCATTGGATGATGTCAATCTTACGGCTGACGTTATTTGGATCAGCCACTCTCTGGGTCTTTTTATATTAGTTTAGATTACATCTTGATCACTTTGTTTTCCTTTTTTTTTGCTTCTGATGCGAAGCCTTTTGCTTTTTCTTAAGGTGGGTTTGGCTCTTGTGGTGAATGGAGAGGTAACAGTAGGAGTGATGGGATGTCCAAATTGGACCAATGGTACCATAGCCAACGAGAAAGACGAAAGTCCTGATGCCTGTCCTGGCCATGGCATCCTTATGGTGTCTCATGTAGGCTGTGGTACTTGGTCTAGGCGCCTGTCCGCCAAGATTGGCCAGTTTGCAACAGCACGGGATGTTTGGAAGAGATGCTTTGTTGATTCCTGTTCAATTGTACACATGGCGCTCTGCATT
Organism: Stipa capillata; assembly: GCA_019208055.1. NCBI lineage: Eukaryota > Viridiplantae > Streptophyta > Magnoliopsida > Poales > Poaceae > Stipa > Stipa capillata. The sequence goes on along the minus strand of JAGXJF010003794.1, from coordinate 52,990 downwards.
CCTGATAGCCAAACTTGGAATATGATACCACTATCTCCTCTCTTTGATTCAACGACGGATGAATCTGATCCTAGAGATGAGAATAAAATTCTTCTCCTATATGCTTGCTGCGGCAGGTTTGTCGCACTTCCGGTTACCACCATACTAGTCACATATGCATGCTTGTTTACATTTCAAACCAGTTTTAAACATGGTGGTAACGAAACACATTCAACAAATCACATTCAAGTACTGAGATATTTTCTTCCCACATAACAAGTCATCTACAGGTCTTATGCTTTATTGTCTACTACAGGTTTGTCAGCATAATCTGAAATGATAAATATATTTTTGCTTTATTGTGCTGTCCTGCTACCATATTACTTTCAGAATTCCTAGAAAAGTAACTATCTAGTGACTATTTTAGACCGATTATCGATTAGTTGATGCATGAGTGATCATGATGCTCATGTTCCTGTGTTTGTAGCTTGTGCAAGTATCTAATGGTAGCTTCTGGGAGAGCCTCAGTTTTTTTCAGTCCAGCACGGGTGAAAACTCAAACCAAGGTGTCCCCTTGCTTGAAATTTCCCTCGTCCTGTATGACAAGTTAACAACTTGTTGACTAAGGTTAAACAACTTGCACTGATCCTTTCTATTCCCACTGTTTACATAGGCTTGGGATCATGCTGTTGGGGTGATCTGTGTTCAGGAAGCTGGAGGTCAGGTATGTACCTTGTTTGCTAAGCCGCTCTATGAAATGTACATGTGTTCTATCGAGTCACCGATGTTAACATCATAACCATGGTGATTTTGTAATTTGTTGGAACTGACAGATCAGTGACTGGAGCGGGGAACCGTTGGATCTTGCAGTTGACCATACAGCGCGCAGAATCATCTACCCTTCGGGTGGTGTTCTCGTGACAAACGGTGCTCTGCACGACAAGCTTGTCGAAATGATCTCAGCGAATTACAAATAATTGCAATATTAACATTTTACCTCATTGACATCATTCTATTTGGTCTCACACTCGAGAGATAAACCACAAATTTGTTCAAATTACTTCCGATATGATTAACTGATTACCACAACAGATATACATGAATCAAATGGCACTGCTCCCTTTGAATAATGAGTACCTGAAATGAACTGCTTAAGCAACTTCATTCAGAAGTCATACCTGGTGCTCCAACTTGTTTTGGGTATCTGATTACTTACACAATTCTACAATCTTTGGCTTCACAATGTGTGAATCTGTTGGATAATCCTGAAGCTTGCATGGTCGTATCACGTCCACGCAGACCCGAAGGCTGAGGCAAGCTTGCAACGGGGAGAAACGAAATCTTGGACCAATCTGACAGCAGTGCACCATGCAAGAGATGTTTGGCCACCAATTCAAACCGAAGAAAAAGACACCCGAAAGACTGCAGCTCTGGCTCCATCACAGGATAACGACCTGCATCTCCAGATTTAGAATTGGCAGCTTCTAATTAAGCATGCATTAGCCCAACAAATTTCCGTAATTAGGACGGGCTTTACTGCTGCAGTACGTTCTGAACTTTTTGTTCAGTTCTCCGATGACACGTCTGCCTTCTGGGAGTTCAGCAGATGACTTTGTTGCTATCTTTCTTGTTGTAACATGTGTTGACTTTGCTGCGCATAAGATGGGATACTGATCAGATGTTCTTTTGGTGCCAAAAGTCGTAATTGCGCGTCCTCAAATTAACTCTCTTACTTTTGAGGGCTCAGAATTCTGTTATGTAAGCAAGCACGGTGAAAACTCTTGAGTTTATCTTGATCTGAGACGCTGCAGAGTATCTGTCGCTTGTTGCAGGAACCGACCTCGCTTGCCGGCCAGAGTCAACGATTTCGGTAAATCCTGCCTGCTTGACGAACTGAAATCATAAGTAGTGGACGTACAAGTGGGCCAACGAATGGAATTCAGACATCGCGAGAGTGCATGGAACAGCTAATGTCTATGTTACTGTACTCTGACAACTCAAGTTTGAGATCTTTTCTCTTTTGTCTTTTCGTAGATTGAGCTAGCCAACTGAAACTATCACTTATAACACCAGAAAAACCTCTAAATTTAGACGGACTAGTGAGAACTCAAGCCCGCGGTGATATACTTCATAAAGCAGCTCAGCTAGATCAAAGGTCCGAGTATCCCGGAAGAACCAAAGTGACCCACCAATGTATGAACAGCTGAAAACAGGTATCAGATGTTCTGAATAATCACGAATTATATAGTCGGCACGCATTTTCAGTCACACATTCAAACATTTCTCTTCTTTTTCTAGCCCAAATTATACTCGTGAAGCTTCTGGTGCTGGATCTATCAAGGCATGGAGTGCTGTCTGCGGCACCAACTTCTCTCATCCAGATGACAATAATGTCGCATATAAGATACACCCGTAGAAAATGTTCTTGCCTTTTTCAGGCCATGCACGCATAAACAAATGCCTGCCTTGCAAAAAACAAATCAGGGAGCAAGTACGACGCTCTCATGTATGCATGGGCCATGCATGAGGTGACAAGCAAATTAAAATTGTTTCCCGCCTATCTGCTCCTGCTAACTATAGGCGGAGGTGATCCAGGTCACAACCGCACACAACCACAGGTGCCTCATCCCAGTGCCAAATGCGTCATTTTTTTATAGAGTAGATGTGATGCAGCAGAGGCGCCAAGGCAGCTGCTTGTGTGTTGAAAGTTTGTTGCTGCAACCTGGACACCTCATGTCCTCACGTACGTACCTCGATCCGGCGATCCCCATGCGCGCACATATACAACCACATGGACACTAGTAACAGATTGTTTCAAAAATAAAAAACACTAGTCACACATACAAAAGAAAGAAAGAAAAGAAGTGAGTATATGCATGAGATCGTCACAGCTATTGCATTTAACTAACCTCAATCATGCCTAACATAATCACCAAATGAATGTTCTAGCTAGCAGCATCGAAGTTGTAGATATGTTAAACAATCCCTATATTATGTATATACAAATTAAGGGGGCAAATATTAATTAGCTCGTGTACTTGTTTACTATTTTACGTAGCTTCAACTCCTTGAACTCATCGCACTCCAGTGTGGCAATCCTGATCCATGATTACAAGTGTTAACCCTAGAGAACACGACCGGTCACACGTCTGTGTAAAGTACATCAAATTAACAAAGCAAGAGTTGCCGTCTCGTCCGATCGCTCCGCATTAATCTACAGTATCTAGCACACGATTCGCTCATCTCCGGACACAGCACGCCACTTTGTCTCCACGAGTGATCACGGTGCACGTCAGATCGAGGCCTATACGCCCAGATTTTTCAAACCGTTCACGGTAACTGTCCCTCTAAACAATCAAACCCGGCCAATTACTCGAAGCAAATTAAGCACATATATATAATTAATCCAACGCATATGTCGCATAAACAAAAACCTGAATACGTGAAACGTCAATGTTAGGATGAAGCAGGCGAGACCGAGTGAGCTCACGGAAGATCTCGCGAATCACCGAAACCGCGAATTAACAACGCGCAGGGGCCGGGATCACGTCGATCCTCATCGCGCGTACGTAGGGGGAGATCGAGCTAGCGCGGCACCGTAGCGCCTAGATTATTGGATGCCGTGGACACGTAAGGGCAAACACACATCGATCAGGCGTAGGCGTTTGCGTGCTCTTCGCGTTTATAATTCGTAACAACTCCGATCGCCCGGCGTAGGGGTCAAACGGGCGATGTAAGCATGCTCCTGTTTCGGGCAAGGAGATACGCCATCGTATGCTAAGCTCGCGCCACGCGACCCCTAACTCCAGTATTAGAGTAATAACTTAGAAAACTTTGCGTAGGAGATTCATGGTTTGTTAATTTGGGCCGTGTGTTTGCTTGAGAACGAACTGCTGGGGATTTGAGTAGTGCATGAAAGGTGGCTGGTGTCTCCATGGCGAGAGACATGGGCGGCACTATTAATTACTAAATCTAGCGAGTTTATCGATCTTATACTCTAGATATCTAGTTTATCTTATGTACTCTCTATCTACCAAGTTAGCTAGGTAGGTAGGTTCATTGTATACACTATTTGTATGTATCATGTACCTGTTCGCGTCTATTAGCATATAGTAATTAACTGGTCTAGCTAGTTTATCTTATCTACTTTCTATACTCCTGTCTTGGAACAAATCTAGCTAGCTACCTAGGTAGGTTAATAATATATGCTATGTGTATGTATCGGTGTATATCTGTTGCCGTAACAACAAAGGACAACGAGAACCAGTGGAAGTTACACGAGAGTGTGTGATCTCACCGGAGGTTTTCTTTTACTAATTTTCTTATAGTTAATTGCGATCAATGTACGGTCCCAGGTTTAAAGTACTCCGGGCTGTAATAGGAATGTGATGTGATCGCCGTTGGGTGCATGGTTAGAAGCATCTGCACGCATTGCTTGCTGGCGCTTCACACGTGTGCACGGTGCGCTCTCGCGCGAGGCGCTGTCGACATTACCTCTGCTAATCTGACCAGCTCTCGGTAAATATTCCTCCAGATTTCTTGGGATCGGTCGGCACTTACGTACGATTGAGTCCATCAAGTTCAGTAATTAATCTGTGCGAAATCCTATTAAATGTAAGGTTAAAGGCCAACATATATAGGAAATTGATGCTAGCTCTTAACTGAAACAGTGATTAATTCGATTGCATACAATTGGCTCCCCTAAATTCATTTGAGAAGGACGATCGATCGCTCAACTAGCTGGTCTAGAGAGGCACAGTTCTATTGGATGCATATATTCATGACATATGTAAATGATGTTTGCATTGGAATTGATGAACCCCAAAAGTGTGGCTAGCTCCTGAAAATTATAATCTAGCTGTGTGAATCCGTACCGTTAGTGGAGCGACTTGCATGCTTTTTTTTTGCCTATTTTGGACTTTGTTACTCGTTGCTTAAACTAAGATGAGTGCATTAGTTGGGAGATCTGGGCTAAACGGGCTAATCAGGGAGTAGCGCTACAGGATTCTGGTTGGACAACGAGGTTAATTAATCTAGCTTTACCATTAACTGCAAGCAAGCATTAATTCTATATGAATTGACTGTTTTAGTTGCGTGTTTGATGGAGTGGATGAGATATGTGTACATTGTTGTATCTTATGCTAAACGCTTTGCTCTTTTCTTTTCTTTTCTTCTCCCAACCTTCAATTTGTAGCTATGCTCATCAGCTAAAACCTGCTCATTGTCTTTTGTATGTGCAACTTATTTTATTAGTATGGCGATCAATTGCGTAACCTTAGTTTGAACATCAACTGACAAATTAATGCTAGCTCAAGATTTCGTGTTGGAATTAATTAAGAAAGCGTAGGATGGTCAAAATTATGATGAAATACTACTCCATTGAAGTATGCCCCCGTGTAGTACTCGCACAGTGGCATGTACAAGTGGCCCTCATCGATGTGTGTTGTATCGAGCAAATATTATGATGTCTAAAAGGTCAACTGACATGGACACTAGACGCTCGAACAGGAGACGCGCGTCGCCGGGGAAGAGAGTTTACCAAGTGTGTTGATTTGTGACTCATGTCTCGAAAACACACAGAAAAGCTGTTCCAAGCGGTTTAAAATCATTGTTCGAGACGATTTTGATCGCCGTCTGAAAATATGCGTAGCGGATAATTAGTCCTTATTCTAGATGGCTTCTAAATCTTCTCGAATTACATTACATTCCAGATGGTTCTCATCTCGTAATCGTTTGGGATGTGATGTTATCCGAGATGGTTCAGTAAAAACTAACCATCCGGGATTACATCTACATTATAGACGGTTCTTCAGATCTGGGATAGTTCTATAAGATTACTGTCATAATGGATATCCTAGACGGTTTTTTGTGCCCGAACGTCTAAGATAGCAATTATGATAACAATATAAGTTTTGTTTGTATTTCTCCTTGAAACAAGAACTTTCATATATTTCATATTCACAGATACACATTCACATTTACAACAAATGAACATATTTTTTATATGAAGAAAATATGCATTGAAAGAACACATCAACATCTCCATCAATATCCACATAATTAAGCACATGAAGAACAAATGAATTTCTAATTATTAACATATCCATGTAACTAAGTATCCTCATTTCAGTTCACATTCGCAGTAGCTAGGGTTGATGGTACTCGCTCTTAACATTGATTACTTGGTCGATGAAGAATAAGATGAACTCCACCCTAATCTCCATGAGCTGGGCCTTGGTCATCATCTTTGTTCCAATGTCAATCCCAACCTATATAAAATAAGATTACATTCATGGATAGGTAGTAGTAAGATATACAAACCTTAACATCTAGATCTTCGAAGACGCCATGAGCTACCGCATGTGATGGCAAACGTAGTACCCACAAAGGTTGGTTCCTTTTGGCTGCTGGCGGCACTGCAAAGAGACATGTTTTAGTTAGAGAGGGGATCATTATTAATTCAAAATGAAAGTATAGACTATTACTTTGTATTTAAGAAAGATCTTGAAATCACGATTTCAATTTGTCGCGGGATGCTAAATTGGATCTCCCCCACGGGCACGAAGTGGCAAACTCCCTGCATATTTCAATTCTTTTAGAAAGTTAGGAATAAATGAATAAATTTAATAATGTAAGGAGGCAAATGTATTAATTAATAAAATATCAATTAACGGGGTGATACACATGAGGTTCTGACGCTTGTAGGAACCAACCTTGTTCTATTTGGGTATTATCACAATCAAGATCGATTCAAATCTACAAGAATAGGTCTATGGTTATATATAATTAGTATTGTGTATAAACTATATAAAGGATGAAGTATGAGCATCGATCACTTACGCTCGGTTGAAGGCAAGGAGTATGAACTCCTTGTCCTATTGACCTCACAATGAGTCTGCCACGTATCCCTTGACAAATTTTTCATCGGCATCTGTGCTTTGCTCAGAGACCAAGTATGGGTCGAGAAAACTCACTGTTTGTCTCCTTGCTCCGGCTTGAGTGATCATATGACTAGATGTACACAACATAATATGTGGTTGTTATATGCATTAATTTAGCAAATTGCAAGGAAATATAGAAATTTCTATGTAAAGATTTATAGTGTCCAGATTCTCAACAAGGCGGAGTCCAACTCTCTTAGGTTGTAGAGGAGGAAGATGTTTGCATAATCCACGACCACATCACCTACCGTGTGGTAAAAATGATGCGGCTTGAACCAGGCGGTTATACTAGTTCCTCATTGTCTAAGTGAATTTTTTGAGTCCTCCATATATATTTTGTGAAACTTCTGGCAAACAAGCCCTACTTCGTTCAGTTCTTCAACTGATAGCATTCATTCTCCAAGAATGAACTGCCTGACTGGCTCCATTAAAGGAGATTTTCGTAGTCGATCTGCTTCTTTTTTCCCTTGGCACTCTTCGAGCTCTTCATGGCCCACTTTTGTTATGTTGCCTTCACCGGAGAAGGGACAGAGTGCCGAACTAGCATAGTATTTTTTGGCTCAGGCACTGTCAGTGTAGCTAGTTCGATTTGAGCAGGGCATCTTATATTTTCTTGAGATTCTTTGCCCGACAAAAGCATCTGGATCGAGCACCATTGGAGCAAGGAGCTAAGAGATCAGAGGAAGCAGTGAATGCGCTACTGTAGGTGGTGCATCCTGCAACACTATGTCCCTCTTTGGGCACTGAATGAATGACCCAGTGACTTGGGTTAAAATCTAAAGCTCTTCATCAGGACGTGGCGGCGGTATTTGTTTGAATGAGCGGTGAACGAGATCCAAGCTACACCTCGTGAAACCCCGACTTATCAAGACACCATGCAATAATTCTCCATCAACGTGTGGAAACGTCACCCCACAAGTAGCCTCTACGGAGACACACATGCACTTCACATGAAGAGAGCAATTGGTGGATCTCGGATGTCGTCCACCACGTATTTGGCACCAATATCATCTAGATCATCAAAGCACGTAGACACGCGGCTACTCCGTTGGCCACCAGGCCTGGGGTGTCCTTGCTGCATGCAGGCACCGATGGTGAAATTAACCCTAATATCAAGCATTTGCTCAAACCTCTGGTGTAAGTCCGCTTTAATTTGCTTGACCTTCGCTGCCCTTTAGCTCGCTTTCGCTCTTCTTTAGATAAGGCAATGGTGGCGTGTGGGAATGCTTTCCCATGTTGCAAGGACCCCACGACTCTGAGTATGTCTCAGATGCTCTTTGGTCCCATTTTCCACGCTGAGTATATCATTGTCCTGTCGGAGATGAATGGGCTTTGGAAAGATTGCTCACTTAATGATTCCTGCAAAATCCCAATACGCTATTTTAAGAGAATATTAAGTTATGGATAATTTGCAAAACTAGGTGGTCGTTAGCTTACCAATCATTGGTAGATTTGTGGTCTGCAGGGTTAGGCAAGTGGACTTCCCCCTTTAGCTAGTAGCTAACCTTCCTCTACACCAGTCTCGGGCATGGGGGGTTGGGATTTTGGAAAAATGTGCTTCTTTGCCTGAACAGTGTGCTTCATCATCATCTTTTTCCCATATCTTTCTTTTACCTATGTATCCATGTGTGCCAAGTCTATGTGCGTGTAATTCTTTGCCACTAACTCTTTGTGTTCTTCACTTTGGTGTATAAATTCTGGCGTAGTTTTCATCACCACAAATAGCTCCTAGTCAGTTTCTTTCGCGCGCATATACTTTTCAAAAGGCTCATTTTTCTCCTTCAATTTTTTGATGAGGGTGTATTTGAAGTGCCTCCAAACCTTGCAAGCTGTCAACAACGCGGTTCATTGCATGCCCTCCTTCCATTCATCAAGCACCTCAAATAACTCCATTATTTCATCTGCGATGGGGTTGCGCTGCTCTAAGGTAAGGAGCCTCTAGTACTCTATGGTGATCTTCACCCGTTCCGTTGCTATTATCCTGCATATCGTCTTGAACTTCTAAGCGGTTCTGGCAGGGGATGCTGTAGCCTCGGAGTCATGAGCTACCCTTGTGACTGGATAGTAGCTAGAAGACTTCTTAGTGGATTTTCTACCACGACGGGTGTTCGTGGCCACCAAAGAGTCGAACGCTCATGGCGACCTTGATTCACTGGGCGAGCTCGACGGTAATGAATATTAGGACAACATATTCACTATTTTTGTTAACGACAAATTAGTAACATAATGACATAACTAATATTTGCATGATTAAAAACTCTCACCAAATTAAAATCAAAGAGCATATAAACATCTAGATTCATCAAACAACAAGCATTTTGAAGGTTAAATAGTAAAAGCGGATGGTTATTATACTCTTTATTAAGACAACCCATATTATGTTCTCATTGCTGCAAATCAGTTGTAATCTTTTTGACATCTTTGTGCTTTCCTTTGTCTTGAAATGACAAGATAAATAAAGCATTTGAATTTATGAGCACCAAGGTATAACTTTGGATAAACAATAGTAATTTGTGCATAAGCTAGTTATAGCGACCTTGAGATCATCAATACCGAAAGCATCCTTAATTAGCTTGGGATAAACACTAACACAGTCTTCATAAATTAAGTTTCTTAATTCAAGACCGCACAACGTGAAATTATTGGCTAATTTAGACGAGGAGCAATACTCAGGAGTATGATGTCCTAAACTACTACTGAATAAATTCTTAAACTCAAGATCACACAATGTGGAATTATTGGCATTGCATCACCATCCCTCCTACTCAATCCCCTCTAAATTCACATTGAGGAGGCCTTAAACTTGAGAGAGGCATAGTGCGAAGACTAAGAACATAATGTATGGACAAGATCAACTATTAAGTAGAGTATCATTTCACTTATGCCCAGTGATTTGTTATCAAGTAACAAAATGATTTGATGAATCCATTTTTTACCCAAAAAATGAATTCTAACATATAGGTTCTAACATATACATGTCAAACCTGGGGTTTACAAAGGCAATGATAGGGGAAGAAAAGGGGAAGGGATGGGACTTACCTTGCCCTTGCCGCTGCTGGAGCTCGCCGCTGGCCTCTGGTCTTGCTCCTTGGTGGGGGTGCTGCAAAGGGGGGTGGAGATCGGTACAGGAAGGGGTGACCATGTCGTCGGGGAGGATGAGGAGAGGTGGCTGCGACGGGCGATGGCGGCAGGAGGATGAGAAGAGGAGGTGGTTGGGTCATCGGGGAGGATGAGGAGTATGTGGCGGCAACTGGCGTGGATGAGTTAGGGCAAAGAGAAAAGGGTGCAGAGGACCTACGGCAAAGGGTCCAACTTTATATATGTGGCCAGATCCCAGAGAATTCAAAGTGAGAAACCGTCTAGGATATGTCTTATCCCAAACGGTGTCACATATACACTGTCTTGCGAGACTTGTTCTGCTACACACTTGCTGTATCATCCAAAAATTGCACACAAGTTTTGGCTCCTTTTATAGTCTGGCCCCATATATTACCAAAGGCAGGATAATCATTGACGATCAAGAATAGCAAATAACATAAGGTGAAGTATTCACGTTTGTCCGCATCCCATACCTGCACCCCTTCTATCCACAGGATTTTCAAATCGTCCACCAGTGGCGCAAGGTATACAAGGTCATTCCCAAATTGCTTCAGATATTGGATAAGTATGGCCATCATGATGTACTTTCGTTTCATGCACAATCAAGGTGAAAGGTTGTAGTTATAGAGATTCACGGGCCAAGTGTTGTATCGGCTGCTTATATTGCCAAATGGATTTATTACATCGGTACGCAGTCCAAACCTTATATTCTTGGCATTAGCTGGGTGTCTTAACTTTCCATCATTTCTACGCTCCTCGACAATGCCAGCTCATCACCTTTGCCTTATTTTGGTTCACAAACAAATGCTTCAATTGAGGAATTACGGGAAAATACCAAACAACATTTATTGGAGTTCCTTTCATCACCTTGGTGCCATCATCGACGACATCTATCTGACTCTTACACTTGTATCGAGGTGTTTTGAACAACAGACACGAATGTAAGTTTGTGTACTCTTTACAATAAATAGTATAGTCCTTCAGATATGCATGTATTATTTCTACTTTCATTCCCAGCAGACAAAGAACCTTCTTTGTTCTATAGGTGGTTGTGGGAAACTCATTCCCCTAAGGAAGCATGTCTGTCAAAAGACTTAATAGCATGATAAAGCTCTCGTCGTACCATCTGTTTCCTGCCTTCCATCTAGAAGTTCTAGTATGAATTACAATTTTGAGTACCTTTTCTTGCAGCTCGGATACAAAGGTTTCTCCGAGTCCTCGAACAAACCCAAAAATTCATTATAGCCTCTGTCATCATGGTTACCCTCTGCATCACGCAACATCTAATCTAGATCGGGCAAGACATCGTCATCAATCGATATCTGATCAACACTAGCACAATCGTCGTCATCTGGCCTATCTTCATTGTCTACGTCTGGCGTATCATTGATTTGGTTCTCCACGATATTATCATTATCTTCATCTATCACCTTCTTTTCATCCTGTTTAGTCTAAATTGTATACTCTTTCGTGAAACCCCTTCGAATCAAGTAGTTCTCGATCTGCTTTGAGTTCTGCCGCATCTTATCATTCTCATAGTCCAAGCATGGACAGTACATCCACTCCTTCCTCTTATTCAACATAGCCTCCTCAGTAGCTATTGTAAAATAAGATAGCCTATTGATGTAAATTTCACTATAACAGCTCTCATTGCACATCTACCTTCGGTCCATCTATGTTTTCAGTACAAAGATTCAATTAAGATCAATCTCTTCATAACAAGCATAATGATGCAAAGTACAATTTATAAAAAAGTGTTTAGCTACTCTTTACTTCTTAACCAAAATGCAAACTATATGCATACAAATTTCAATTGCTAGGTAAACCATGATCATTTGTATCAATCTACATAATCCTCTACTCTCAACATATGTGTCTACACATGCATCATAGCTCTAACTCCACAATCAATAGGAATTAACATATGATAGCTCTCTTTTTAGGCGAAGATGGAGAGGAATACAATGTAATTAGAATGAATTGCTAATCTTTAACAACCTTGATCTCCACTAACTAGGTGTAATTTCAAATCAAGTTACTGAAATCGTCCAAATCGCCCACCAGTTGCTAGCCCGACCTAACAGATCTAGAGTATCCAGATCTATTTGGTCGGGTTTTGGTCTTATATAGAGTTTCACATGTGGCCTTATCTTAGATGGTTCACTCTTGCATCGAGGCATCCGATCATTTTTCATACAGTGAGTTTTATATAATCGTCTTGAATGTCTCTAATTCATAATTGTTTCTTTGAACCGTCTGAGATATGTCGTCTGGAATAGACGTTTCTGTAGCAATAACGAAAATGTTGAAGCTAGATGCAAGAGTTGTAAATCTCACTTTCACCCAGTTAATCGGGCTCTTGTGCTTCTAACTTTTTTACAAGAAATATACTGTACTACCATATACTACTATATGCCGTAACTTGGCACACCAATTGTTCAAATCTCCAATGATGCATTCACTGGATCGGGTCCGCGCTATAGGTAGTAAAAAGATCTCCGTTGGTTGAATTTTCCCTTGGTGTCACTTTCAGACCCCTTTACACCCTCTGCTTTACTGGAGCAAACTTTTTGACATTTGTTTTCACTTTACTTAACCAATATTATCCGCGGAGAAACCTGACCTGCTGGGTGTGGAGAGACATGAACATGAGTCTCTGCCGCTAAAAAAACACGAGTCCTTCGAACAAACACCCATCGACCTTTTCCGCGGTACACACCACATCAGCAGGTGGTACACGTGTACATACCTGCATGTATACTTGTCAGCCACACGTACGACGACAGGAGGAATCACATAAACCTTTACACAAAATCCATCGCTTTACACGATCTATTTGTATCAAAATATGGGGGATGAAAACAGGAAAAAATAAACAATCGTCGCATCCCCATGTCACAAGCAGGCACACACGTACGGTAGGACGCACGACCCGAGCAACAGCGTCTCCAAACGAACGCATCACACGCGCACGATGATGATGCGGGAAAATGCATGCGTCTCAGATCGATCTTTTTTCTTCACGGATCACGGTGAGATTCAGAGTATTATGTGTGCGGCCGTGCGTCGTGGAAGCTAGCGGAGACGTACGGTGCGAAGACGGTGCGGTTGCAGACTTGCATTGGTGCACTTCAGGGATTAAAAGGAAAGCTGCAAGCAGGGCCTCTGCCGCGTTGTTGCCAGTTTTGTCGCTGCCGTGCGGTGGCCTGTGTGTTGGGGGCAGAGCGTGTGTTCCATGCAGCAGTGCATGCAGTTCCTCGCGAGCGGCGTGAGCGCGGAAGCGAAGACTTATCGAGGCCGGCACGTACGAGGCTGGGGCGCGGGAGCGGGCGCGGGCGCGCGTGGGTTCTGGGCGTGCCCAGCGCTGCTGCGTGCCGTCAGGCTGTGCGAGGTGGCAGGCGCCGCAGGGCCTGCCGTCAACGCCAGCTAGGGTGATAGGGATGGCCAGCAAAACACGAGTCCACCGGTAAGTTTAATTCCTTGGATGCTTTGCCCGCGAAGAGATTTATCCGAACTTGGTGAAGATGGGTGCTAAGTGTCGGTCGGACGGATAGAGCATTTGATCAATCGTTCGATCTCACTTAATTGAGTTGATCTAAAGAATCTTATACTTGCAACATAAAAAATTTCGTATCTAATTTTTTTTACATGTGCAAAATCATCGCGATATTTTCTCCCTAGTTCACAAAAAAGAGTAAAAATGGCTTGCAAAATTTCTAACATTTCAAATGAACATATGTAGCAAATTTTTGTACATACAACAAATCCCAATCCAATGTAATAATCCGTAAAAAGTTGAACCTAACATGTGCAATACAAAATAGTAACTTATGCAACAATACCAAAATACATATACAACATACACGCAACCTACACACCTATAAATATCCAGAGCATTGCAACATAACATCCATGTGTATGCAACAAAAAGTACATGTATACAACATGAAAAAACAGCCTATGCAACATCAATAATTCTGAAATCACTAACATTCTCGTCGTCAATGTTGAGACCACCATCCTCTCTACCTCTGGGCTCGACGAAGGTGAATCCAACCGGCTGGGGCCTCGTAGCCGCCAAATCCAGGCGACTGAGCCTACCTCTTGCATCATGCCACCCTCCCAGAGCTCGGTGCGGCGACACCTGATCGTCACGAACACCGACGACGGTGCACCACTACAAGCAACGGAGGAGCAAAAAGGAGCCATGAACGGTAGAGGCTAGATGGAGTCTGGTGGCAGCGAGCACATGGTGGGAGGTCCTCCATAGGATTGAGCTGAGAGAGAGGGATATTGAGTGAGGATGAGTGATGGAGAAGTGAAGCAGTAGCATGAGTGGATGAAACGGCTGATTGCCTTCTCCATCCATCAGTCGAACATTAGCTTTTATCCTTTATTTTGTGTTATTTTTCTAGTTCGAGCGTGAAGATTGAATAGAAGAAGAGGGTCTAGATCCTACAAGGATGATTGGTTTGTCAACATATAATCGATAAAAAATGGCATGTTCTTAATGAAATGGGCAAAAGGAGGAACCACACTTTAACTCTACTCCCCGTGGCGGCGAAGGGTGGACACATCACACATATGATCATTGAAGAGTCAAAACATAATACCATGTTCCATGAAGCTGCTGGCTGGGCTAGCTTTGCCTGCAACGATTGGATAGTCGGGGCCGCACGTCAGCGCGTCCGGCAGGATCGAGCTGCTTGGTTAAATTTGGGGTAAAAACAGAGGGCGGGGCGAGAGCTAGACGCTGTGTGGCCCTGGGACGCAAGCTCGCGGCCACGTCGCGGCCGCCATAAACAAAGGCCGGCACCGAATCCTGTTGACTTCGCCCGCCCCCTCCCCTTCCCGTCGCCCTCGCGCCCTTTATAAGCCTTTCTCTCGCCCCCACACCACCTTCGTCTCCCGTCCTGTACCTCGATCCGCTCAGTTTTCACACCCCTAGCTAGTTCCTTTCTCCGTCTCCTCTCCTGTATCCTCATATAGCAATCGCAACGACCTGTACGTCGGTCCTAAGCTGCGAGACAAACCGAGCCTTTTATTTCCTCTGCCCGCTTCGATCGATCACACTGTTCCACTACGTACCATCTCTTCGCGCGGTTGATCGGTCGATGGGGCGCGCGCCGTGCTGCGACAGGACCGGCCTGAAGAAGGGGCCGTGGACGCCGGAGGAGGACGAGAAGCTCGTCGCCTACATCAAGGAGCACGGCCAGGGCAACTGGCGCACCCTCCCCAAGAATGCCGGTGAGCGACTCATTCAACTGCTTGCACCGGCCAATTAGCCACGTCTCACACAAAGGTGATGATAGACACTTACTCTGCGTATGTTGTGTCTGTGTGCAGGCCTCGAGCGGTGCGGGAAGAGCTGCCGGCTGCGGTGGACGAACTACCTCCGGCCGGACATCAAGCGCGGCCGCTTCTCCTTCGAGGAGGAGGAGACCATCATCCAGCTCCACAGCATCCTCGGCAACAAGTAAGATTTAGTTAACATCAACAAGTATTCGCTAGCCTATAGCTAGCTTCACCTGTTGCTGCAGTAGCTTAGCTAGGCGTACGGTTAATTTCCTGACGAGATTGATCTGATGTTCCGTGCATGATTGCTTAATTAGGTGGTCAGCCATTGCGGCGCGGCTGCCCGGGCGGACGGACAACGAGATCAAGAACTACTGGAACACGCACATCCGCAAGCGCCTCCTCCGCATGGGCATCGACCCCGTCACCCACGCGCCGCGCCTCGACCTCCTCGACCTCTCCTCCCTGCTCAAGCCTGCCGCCTACTACCCCACGCAGGCCGACCTCGACACGCTACGCGCGCTCGAGCCGCTCGCCAACTACCCGGACCTCCTCCGCCTCGCCTCCACCCTCCTCTCGGCCTCGTCGCCGGCGCCCGCGGGCGGCGCCGAGCAGCAGCTGCTCCTGCCCTGGCTGATCCAGGCGCAGATGGCGCAGCAGGCGGCTGCCGCCATGGCGCAGCAGGTCTCTCACGCGCCGCCACAGCATGCCACAGCGGCGGCAGACCAGTTCATGCAGCCCAGCAGCACGGCGTGCCAACAAATGCCAGGCCTCGTTCACGCGAGCCCGGCGTCGCAGCAGCTGGCGCAGCAGCCCCAGGATCACATGGCGGCGGCCTGCCACTACGTGCAGCCCCATGGCTACGACGGCCAGCTGGACTACATGCCGGCGCTGATGCAGATGGTGTCCGACGCGTCCAACCTGCAGCAGTGGAGCAGCACGGTTACAAGTAGCAACAACAACAACAACTGCAACGTCGGCTCTGGCGTGTCCACGCCATCGTCGAGCCCCGCGGGGAGGGTGAACTCGGCGTCAACGACGACGACGACGACAACGTTCGGCACGAACGCGAGCAATGACGTGATCACGGCTGACGCCGCGGGGCTGTTCAACATGCACCTGTCCGAGTTACTGGATGTGAGCGACTACATGTAATAAAATTCAAAGTACGGATTCCGTCCGTGGAAACTAGGTCGAACGCTTCAGCACGTACCGATCGAAGGGGCAAAAGATGATGATCTCGAGAGGCATTTTTGTACAGGATTGTACCATTTTTATCCAGTTCATGATCACTGGTTACTGTTAGAAGCTCCACTTCAATTTCTCGGCAATTATTATTTCAATCCTTGCTTAATTAATGTGTGTGTGTGAGGTACATGTCAGTGTGGGGAACATGGCAAAGGTGGCTCCATATGATTGGTGGAGGCGGCTCCTATCGCTCTCACTTGCATCATGCCTTCTGTCTCCAGTGAAGAAAAATAGGGTCACTCCGGTTGCTTTTCTTAGAATGCTACTCTATTGTCCTTGTTCATTTCTTTAATTTAATTTGCTGCCTCTTTTATTTCATTGGTGACAGTAGCAGCATACATAAAGGAACAAATCAACAAGGGAGGCAGAACAGAAAACTAGAATAAGGACACCAGTAACTGTCAAGTCTCTGATGGTCACATGATAAGCAATAATTCTTAAATGGTTGGGAAAAATTGACCTAATCATTGGTACTGCCTGCTCCGCCTGATCGATGAGCGACCTACAGTTGCCCAATTGACAACATGTATTGTTAGCTGCCGAGTTTTTCTAAGTCAAGGAAATCTATGGTGATAGAGATTTAATTTGATTTTAATTAGGTCACGTCAAGAAATTTACATGTGTAGCACATATTGCACCTTGATATAACTTGCTTGTTTGGGCTTGGTCAGGTCAATGCATGACCCTTTGTCACAACTTACAAACCTGCATGCATGTGCCTACTGTATATATATAGTAGCTAGCTAGATACACCAAGGCCAATCTGTTAAGATCAAGTTATCAAAAGTGCATACGGTTTTGATCATCAATTATTAGGTAATCCAGGTATCTACGTACGTAGCAAAGCAAGTAAATGCAATACTTACATGCATGGCAAATATTGTAGTTTTCTTAGCTAATACCTCCTTGATCGCTGATAAAATAAATGATAAACTAATGAGGCCATGATCGACCTTGTCTTGAGCTGCAACTTGTTGAAGATATGTGCAATATTCTGACTAAGAGTTTTTGCTGAAAAGAAACCATTGGTGTCTCGGGCTAATACTATTCAATTATAAACTGTTTATGTGGCTACATACTAGTGTATATATCAAGTGAATTCATGATTCTCTAGTAAACCCTCGAGCATGATCTATTGTTCTAACTTAGTCCTTCTAACCACTAGAATCCATTCGCACTATATGTTGTGGACCATCTTGGCAAGATATGTGGGCTCACAACTACGGCTACTATCTATGTAGCTAGTCTTATTGTTGGAACTCAGAGCAATTGAGAGAATGAACAAGTAATGGCAGAGAACAAAAATGAGATCAAGCGTTAATTCTTTATTGATGAATGATGTATTTATAGATTACAACAGGAGCGGTTGCTTGCAGTTGCCGATTGAGAAGAGGCAACCGCAGGAAACAGTTGTTGCGATTGCTCACAGAGAGCAACTGCCATGGGCAGTTTATTCTCAACACTCCCCCTTGAGCAATCTCATCCTTGCAATAAAGATTATCTTGAAATATGACTCCTCCAAAAACCCTGTGGGAAAAATATGAGGAGCATAGAGGTTGATATGCTGTTTAAAACTCCTGTAAAACCCAATGGGAAAATAAGGAGAAAATGCGACAGCATATTATGATTATTGTCTCGTTTGAACTCAATACGAGAAGACTCATAGAGTTTAGAGAGCAATAAATATGTTGTGTATACTTTCCTAAAAACCCCGGTGGGGAAAACGGAAAATATGACATATGTTCTTATGTTGATATTACCTCATTAAAAACCTTGATGAGAATCTGTAAAGTAAACTCATAAAGGGAAAAAGAGTGTAATATGATGCTTTAAACAGGAATAATTCAGGAAGACGCTCCCCCTGATTCTCGCAAATCCCGAAGTCATCGCATACCAATTTCATGAACATATTTCTGAAATATAGAAGTTGGTAGAGACTTCGTGAGTAAATCAGCGAGATTGTCGCATGATTTAGTTTTGCAAGATGAGCAATATGATGATATTGCTTACTCCGTGACCTGTTTGCATCCGAGCAACATAAGTGACATTATCTTTGAGATAATGGTAGATGATTCGATAGAACCAATTCCACATGATTGTTGTATGTGGTTTATCATCCTGCGAAGCTACAAGAATACAGTGATGTATCGTACTTCAGGATGATTGGTGGATATAGCCACTAGAGTCTGTTTCGAAGACTTCCATAGGATAGCTATCACACCAAGTAGGGATACGAAGCTTGTCTGTGATATATCCGATGATATTGGTGTTCAGATTTCTCTGAAACTGAAAGAGTATGACAAGATATTTTGATGCCTTGGAGATATGCAAAGATATCCTTGAGCCCTAACCAATTGTGTTTGGTAGGTCCAATGGCACTAGGATATGGGACCTTGAGTCCCAGTATCTCATCGTCTCATGGTCTAAAAAGATTGTTCTCTACGTCTAGAGATCGAACAACCAGGAGAGTTTTGGATGGATAAATCTTATCCATATTGAATTTCTCCAATAAATTCAGGATATAGACAGCTGGGTGTACCATAACACATGAGTGAAGATGCTTGAGTTGTAATCCCAAACAAAATTTGGCGTTACCCAAATCCTTCATCTTAAATTCCGTCTTTAGGTGATCACGTGCATCGTCAATATCTTGTGCGTTGCCAATGATGTGTAGGTCATCAACATACACTAAGATAATGCAAAGTCCTGTAGAGGATTGCATGATGAACACGCGTGGACGATCATCTTTGTAGGAGTAATCCTTAATATAAGGAACTCACCAAGTCGGTTGTACCAAATATATTCCGACTAATTTAAGCCATGTAATGACTTATGATTTTACACAATATATGTTGCGTTTTGTGTTTGGATTCAACACTGTGATTCCATGAGGAACCTTTATGTCTGAATCAAGTGACACATACAGAGATACGGTCACTACATCTATCAACTGCAAAGATAGATGATTTGTACTGCCATTAAGATAAAGTATCGGAAAGAGATTCCACCTCTAGAGAATATGTTTCGGGTATCTGCGTGAACCCTTGTGCTACAATACTTGCCCTATGTCTCACCACCTTATTGTTCTCATTCCGTTTAAGGAAGAAAACTGGTGTAGGTATTGCTTTTGTGAATACCTTCCTTTTATTGAGCAAGATTATTTCTGCTTAGATTACACCCTTTGCTTGAGTTCAGTCCGAGTGTTGTTCACACTTTGCCATGGCCATGGTCTTTGGATCTGAATCATATGAAAGGCTGTTTGCAATCTAGTCGAGAAATGTATGTCGACAATTGTAGACTACCGGTTATATATTTCTCCAGAATATATATAGTTGATGGAAATATTGTTACCCTTGTCGACTGTTCGCGATTTCCCAATGCGGTTGAGTCTGGGTATTCCGATGTACCAGTCATTGTGTGCACTATGAGCTGGTTTGGTGGTGGTTGCCCATCCACCGGGTGTATACTACCCATTAGGTGTCTTGTCAACGTGGAGTTGACTTGCATTTACTGATTCGGAGGCCTCGATATCCTTTGTTGCTTGCAGGAAGCAGAATCCTGATGTATGGCCGTACTTCTCCCCCTGTTACATTGAACGGGGAGTTGAGTGGTTTTGTTGGTACCTCCACTCTTTCCGGCGCATTATTGCAGGATTATAGGATTTGTGACACCTGTATAGTCAGTAAATGAATTTGGCAGGTTATTTGCGATGAGTTGCAAATATACTGAACGTGGGTTCAGTACTTTGAGTACGTGGAGGCGAGGCAGAAATGTCGTGGACATTCCAACTAATTTCCTGGCATTCTTCATGGTACTTGAAATCTCCCCCTAATGCCTGGAAATATCCCTCGTTGAATCAGCATACTGGCCGTAAAATAACTCCCCCTGTGAGGGGCTTGAGGTATTGACGGAAAATACAGTTATTTCTCATATTGATCCCAAATATATGGTGAGGGGCCAATGATGTATGCCGAGGTGGTGATATCGGTGTATAACCGAATTATCGCAGATTGGAAATACTTGGTAGATTTCCACGTATCAAAGGTAGAGGGGAATATTATGCAGTTTGGTCATGAGCGTGTAAATCTGCATGACTCCAACGTGAAGTTGGTAAGTTGCAATTCATCAACAAAGATCTTGCAATGAGTTTGATCCTCTTAATCAGTGATTTAGCCAAACCATTTTGTATATGGACATATGGACATAGTGCTGAACTTCAATCCCCAGGGCCATGCAATAATCATTGAAAGCGCGTGAGGAGAATTCTGCAGCGTTATCCATGCGAATTGTCTTAATTCGACTTTCTGGATAATGGGCTTGAAGTTTAATTACTTGCCTCATTATCGTGGCAAATACATGGTTCCGTGTGGACAGAAGACACACGTGTGACTATCGTGTAGATGTGTCAATGAGAACCATGAAATACCTAAAAAGTCCAGAAAATGGTTGGATGGGACCACAAATGTCTCCTTGAATGCGTTCAAAGAACTGAAGTGGTGAACTGAAGTAGTTCAACTTGTATTTTGAGGTGCGAGGGCCTCAAAATTAGCTTCCCTGTGGCATATGATGTGCACACGAAGTCTGATGGTTGAGGAAATTTGACTCAAGCAAATTGTGACCAATGGAATTGCAAGTAATTTTCCACTTCATCCCTATGTCGGGATGGCCCAGGCAAGTAAGCCAAGTTTGGAATGTGATGACATTCTAGAAAATTATTTTGTACGCAACATGTTCTACGGGCTTGATGTACGTGTAGTACAATCCAGACGATGGAGAAGGAAATTTTTTTTTAAGTACTTGCTTGCCATATCCGTAAAGAGTAAATACTCCTCTTTGTTGTCGTCATGATTTTCAATGTGAAAACCATTTGTACGGATATCTCCATAACTGATTAGAGTACGTGACGAGTCGGGATACAGCAAAGCATCCGCAATTGTCACTTATGTACTCCCTGGGAGGGTAAATATGGCACGTCCAGTGCCAACAATTACCGTATCGCGTCCAGCGATGGTTAAAATATCTCAATTCATCTGTTTCAGATTTGGAAATATTTTAACTCCCTTAGTATGGAGTTTGTGGTAGCATTGTCCACAAGGCATAATACCTCTTCCATCGGATTGTCCTCGTAGAGAACTATGTATAAAAGGATTTTCAGTAAGAAAATCTCATGCAAATACATAGAATACAATCTGATTATATCATAAGTGCTGATATAATATAAAGACGACAACAATACTTGTGTTCTTAGTACAACATTACAAATGGACATAAATAAATAGATCGTAAAGGAGATTGAGAGACTAATCGAAGTCTCCAAACATGTCGGTTGAGGCATACTCAACCATCATGTTCTCCGTGTCGGCAGGGTCCTCTGGCTGATGGAGAGGCATGGCGTTGCTCGGACCGGGAGGAACATTGAGCGAACTGCCATCTCCATTGGCGCTGTCTGGATGAAGGTTGAAGTTGGCTTCGAACCTTGTCCCTTGAGGTGCCATGCGTCCTTGGGATTGTGGATACAGAATAGCCAGATGTTTTGGGGTTTTGCACTTGTCAGTGGGGTGCGTGTAGCATCCACATTTGTCGCAAAGCTTAGTTTTGTCATACTTAGGCTTTGCAGTGCCTGACCCCTTGTCTGAGTTTCCGGGCTTCTTGTTCCTACTGCGCTTGCGCTTGCGCTGTCCATTCGCAATATTCATATGAACTTCAGGTAAAGGTTGTGTACCAACTGGGCGCTGAGAGCCATTCTTAGAGAGTAGCTCATCATGCTTTTCAGCCTGAAGTAAAATATGAATGAGGTCAGAATAGACGGTGTAGTTGCGAGCGCGATATTGCTGCTGGAGGATCCTATCTGCGGGGAGCATAGTGGATAGAGTATTTTCTATCTTCTCCGCATCGGTAGGTTCCTTATCGCAAAAGCGTAGTTTGGAACAAATCTTATGAACCTCGTGATTGTACTCTCCGATGGATTTGAAATCCTGAAGACGGAGATGAGCCCAATCGTGGAGTGCTTCAGGTAGAAGAACTGCCTTCTGCTGTTCATACCTCGTTTTGAGGGCCAGAAACAGAGTACGAGGAGATTCCTCCTGAAATACTCATACTTGAGATCTGGGTGAATATGGTGCCTTATGATGTATAAAGCGGCATATTTCTGTGCTTCTGTCAGTGGTGTTTCTCCATCCGGAACAGGAGTGTTCGGGTCTTGGATTGCACGCACTATCCCATGGGACGCAAGGCTGATCTTGATGTCCATGGCCCATGTAGGGTAGTTGTGACCATTGAGGGCAAGCGCCTCAAATTCTTACGCGGTCATTGTGAACCTACGAGGGCAAACCAGAGGTAATTAATTTACGTTCGGTAAATTAAGAACCGTCATGGTTAATGTTGTAATGAACTTTGCAAAATTTAATAAAGCTTCAAGAAATTGGCTTGAAGCCGTTAGTGTGAATCTCAAATTTGCTAAGTATGACATGTTGTCGAGAGTGGATCTCGTGGCATTAGGGAGTATAATCTGATGAAATCAGTAGATACTCAAGTATAATCTGATGGAAAATCAGTAGATACTTGTATACCTAATGTCATATGGCGTTTAGGGAGTATAATCTGATTAAAATCAGTAGATACTCGAGTGTAATCTGATAAAATCAGTAGACACTCATAAACCTAATTGTCATATGTCATTGCTCGATTTGAGGGAAAACACTTTGAATTTTGCAAATTGATTCCTGCTCGTATTAAGTCAAAGGACTTAATTAAGGTGAATCTATTATTATTTGTATTTACAAGAAATTTGAAAAATCTCAATTGTAAATATTGGACGCAATTAATCTCAACATGTAGAATAGCATGGAAATTTATTGCATCGCATTTTATTCTGGAATACAAAGTATTCGACAGAAATACAGTACTAATATTGAAATACTGTATTTTACAAGGTCTAAAACAGCAATAAATACTGCTAGACATCAGGGAAAAGAAAGGGGAAAAAGAAAAAAAAATAGCTTAAACTGCACTTTGGACTATTTTGCAATTTACTGAAACCCCAGGGGTTAAAATGCAAAACTGCAGTGCAGAAAACCATTTTTCTTTTTTTTTCTTTTCCTAACCGGTTGGGCCAAGCCAACCTGGGCCGAAGCCCAGGCGGCCTTTAGGCCCGCATAGGGGGCGCGCAAGGGGGGCAGGCCGGTGGGCCGGCCTCAAGGCCCACCCGGACCGGTCAAAGGGGTGGGGGGGGGGCAGCAGGCGTGCCCGGTTAGGGTTCCCAAGCCCTAACCGGGGCTGGCGGCGGCGGCTGCAGGGGGGGCGAGCGGCGGGCGACGGCCGGCGGGAGGCCGCAGGCGGCGGCGGCGGGGCGCGGGACGGGGCCGCGACGGGGCGCGGCGCAGGGGCCAGCGGCGGCGGCGCGGAGGCCGGTTGGCGCACGGCGGCCAGCGCGGCGATGGGCGCGGCGGCGGCCGCTGCGGGGAGGCGGCGCGGAGGCCGGAGGGCGGCGCGAAGGCCGGAGGGCGGTGGAGGCCACGCGGGCGCGGTGGCGGCCACGGAGGCGGGCCAAGGCGGCGGCGCCTGCGACGCGCGGCGGCGGCGCGGTAGAGGCGGCGGCCGCGGGGAGTCGGCGCATGCGGCCGTGGGGAGCCGGCGGCCGAGGGGCTTCGCGGCGGGGCCGAGAGCGGCGCGGAGGGCGGCGACGGCGCGGGGGCCATCGCAACGGGGCGGCCACGGGGGCGGCGCGGAGGAGCCGCGGCGGCGACCGGGAGGGCGGCGGCGGCGCCTGCGGCAGAGGCAGCCGCGCGCGGGGCGGCCTCGGCGGGGCGGCCACGGCGGCAGCGGAGGCCGGAGGGCGGCACGGAGGGGCCGCGGCGGCGCGGAGGCCGGAGGGCGGCGCGGAGGGGCCGCGGCGGCGCGGAGAGGCGCGGAGGCCGGAGGTGGCGGCGCCTTGGCGCGGGGGCCAGCGGCGGCGGCAGCGGCGGCGTAGGCGGGAGGCCAAGGCGGCGGCTGCCATGGCGGGGGCCGACGGAGGCGGGGCGCGGCCAGAGGGCGGGGGGCCTTGGCGCGGAGGCGAACCGAGGCGGGGCCCGGTGGTAGACGCGGCAGCGGGTGGCGAAGGCCACGCGGGCGCGAGGAGGCCGGCGGGCGGCGGGGCCAGCCGCGCCGGCTCCTTGGCGCGCGTCGGCCGGAAGCCCGGCGGCGCGGGGGCCAAGGCCGTGGCGGTGGCCAAGCACCGACGAGGCGATTGTGCCGGACGCGGCGGCGGCCACGAAGGCTGGCCAAGGCGGCGGCGCCTGCGACGCGCGGCTGCGGCGGCCACCCGGCCGGCTCCTTCAACGGCGGCGGGCGCACGGAGGGGCCGGCGACGGGGGCAAAGCCAGCGGCCATGGGGGGGACTCCCGGGGGCGCGGCGGAGCCTCAGGCGTCGACGACGATCTTCACGAAGAGAGCGAAGAATCCAGCGAAGCAAAGGAGAAGAACCCGTGTAATCTTCTCACCTTTTCCTCTTGATCTTCGTCTGTTCTTCGATGCTTCTCTTTCTCTGTTCCTTGCTTTGCTCAGCGTAGAACTAACGTGTCTGATAACGTGTTGGAACTCAGAGCAATTGAGAGAATGAACAAGTAATGGCAGAGAACAAAAATGAGATCAAGCGTTAATTCTTTATTGATGAATGATGTATTTATAGATTACAACAGGAGCGGTTGCTTGCAGTTGCCGATTGAGAAGAGGCAACCGCAGGAAACAGTTGTTGCGATTGCTCACAGAGAGCAACTGCCATGGGCAGTTTATTCTCAACACTTATATCTAGGCCGGTGACTAGAGCTAGTTAACAAGATATAGCGAATGCAGAACAGTACACATGTTGCTTGAGGAAGGGTTTGACATGAGTGCGGGCGTATGAACAATTAGTGCATGCATGATAGGTCGTCACATACTCACTTTTGAGTAGGATTTGGTTGATCGATGAGAAAGTAAGAAAGAGTAGTAGTAATTATGAGCTGGTGTTGGAGGGTAAAATTAAAATCTGAACCTGTACAAAACTATGCCAGTGAAAGACGACAGGGAAGGATACGTATTAATTGGGCAAGGTAAAACTGATGTGATTGGCATTGCTTGAAGAGTCGGACAAAATCACAAAACTGTGCCGATCGATGAGACTGTTGCGTTTCGAAAGAAGAGCTAGGGAGAAAAAAAATCAGGCACAGCCAGACGCATGTTTTTTTTAAGACAAGAAGGCTCTCAGGCCTAGAAGCTACTAGGTTCCATTAGATATATTTGATATACTGTCATTTTACAAAGAAGTCCGTAGAAGATAGAAGAATTAGATAAAGGCTTTTTTGAATTATATAAAAGACCCTATAAAGATAAATTAATGTAAAAAGATCCTTATGCTGTCGATCTCACCAGAGACATGAACGTTGGCAGCGAACAGAGAGCTTTTGCCTTTGTGTCTAGGATTTTAAGCTTAGGTTTTCCTTATAGATGACCACTATGGGAAGCAGGTGGCGATTGAAGAAGGTGGCGGCGGGAATCGGTCATCGACGGAATCATTGACGATCAACCTAGATCCATCGCCCCAGCTGCCAGGGACAATAATTGTAGTGATCTTCAACCCTATTAGCCTCCAAATCGACTAGACAATTGGTGGAAGTTTGCCAGCTCGAAGGGGAGGAGCAACAGAAAGATGCAATTATTACGACAACCAGCTCACGCAGGAGGAGTTGGAGGAAGCGTGCCAGAGCCACTAAGCCGAGCAAATTGAAGCTGCCCTCTCAAGCGACGGCGGAGCTCTCGGTGAAGCTTCGTTTGTACAAGAGCAGGAGGTGAGCTTCCTTTTTGACGAGGGCAACCGTTTGGAGCGGTGTGACTGCGGGAGGAGCACCAGAGGGTGAACGCTAGAGGAAAAAGAAGAACATCACCTGGGACTATTGTACAAACCTTCAATAAATACTTGGAGGGAAATGACGAAATTCGGGAAGAACATGTCACAAGAATACGAAAAGCTACACTAATTTGCTAAAAGGTTAGGCAAGGTCCTCCATGCTCACCTTGCTGGTGAGCACGCCGGCCGTCGGTGCGGAAGAGGAGGGCCAGATCTAGGCCAAAATCGAAAAGGTTAGGAAAGGTGGAATTGGAGGAAACGGGCCAAGGGAGGATCTCAGATCGGTGCTGTCGAGTAGAGTCATGATGGACAGCAGCGTACGTGCGTTGATTCTCGAAAAAAGAACAAAGTAGCGTTCCTGCGGGCAGCGTGCATGTGTCGACTCGAGCCGGAACGGAGGCGCGGCTATTTTCGGCGCTACTGATGTGTACATGCACGGACGTGGTGGTATGCGGGAGGGATTAATCCATCGCGGATCGCGGCCGTCCAGCGCGCCTCGGCGGGGACGCGTGGGCTGCCACCGCGACGTACGGCCGCCGGCCCGCCGTCGCTGTCGCGCTTCCCCCATCGTTTGACTTCTTCCCCGCGGGTCGACACGGATTGGACGCCTCGGATCGGTTCCGCCTGCGACGTGCTCCAGATATAGTCGCCATCTTTTTCATGTGGGCATACCGCGCGCTTACGTGCGCACGTACCTGGTGGATTGAAATTGTTACTTACCCTGTCGTTCCGTTGATCTTCTCCTCGCAGAGCACTCGTGTGAAATTGTTCCACAAAGTTATTTGACAGCCACAGATCACACGAAGCTTTGCTATCATATATTCATATGGATTCCAGAAAAGACTATATGTTCATACCTCCGTATGCTAGGTACGCCGCTGCCATTCATTCAAAAGGTTGATGGTCATAGTGATACGTACTAACATGCATGGATCGATCCGTGATCAGGATCACGCGTGCACATGTGTGACATCAACCCATTGATTTTCGACACTCCAGAGACGATGATCCTGGTGATATTTATGATTCACAGGGGACCATTACAATTTTCATAGAGGGGGCCATAACTACTAGCACGGGATTATAAGCTCTTAGCGATAGTGCTCGTTCCTACGTGTTTTTTTTCTACAGATTTGCTAATTTTGCACTTGTTGGGATATAATTATTTTATATGTAGATCTACAAAATTCTACATGAACTTACGTGGTAATAAAGTCAAGTCAATAAATCAATAAATAATTAGTAAGTTAAAACAAGTCAAAGATATTTTGATGTGCATGAGGAGGCCAGTCCACAATGGACCATGCACCATACACCATCTCATTTCTCTAGTCCATCATGAACTCATGAACCAATTTTTACTTAAATACCATCTTTTTTCAATCCCTCAAAAGCACCCTTGTAATTTGTGAAGCGGCTCTTGCTTATATAAACCTCACATAGAGGCATATAAATTTCACCACATAAATAAGAAATACCATGAAGGGCCTACAGCTCCAACTCATGAACAGGGCTCTAGGGGCGATGTAGGGGAGTCATCGATAACCCAAGTCATTAGCCGGGCGCTAGCCAAGCCTCGACCTAGAGCTCCTAGTCCCCGATGAGGAGTTCTAGTAGCGACATAGGAAAGTCCACGACGGCCCAAGTCATGTGCCGAGTCATGTACAAGACGCCTCTCTTCACATAGGACTAGGTCGCGCTCTACAAAGCGACCAAACTTACTAAAAAAATATCGACGTGTCTCATATTTTTGAGTGTACATCAACTTTCAATAAGGCAGTTGTACACGACACATTAATATTGCGACATGATTATTGAGCTATCGAAACCCTCTCTCTGGTGTTGTTTCTATGACGACAACAGTACTAGTTGCACATTACTTAGCCTAAAATTGCAGCACTAAAAGTGTATAATTTTAGTAAAAAGTTACTATAATTTTTTCTTGTAGGTTAGGGAGTGAGATGAGAATGAAGATAGTTAGACGTTGATCCAAAACTTAAAGTATAACTGATCGAGATGTAAATTTTTTCCAAAAAACTATATAAATAGATATTTCTTTATCTTTACTATCTATAAAATTTGAGTTGGTGGCTGTGGTGATGGTAGTGTCACACCCTACCCTAACCGACTCTCTAACTCTCAACAAATTTTGTTAAACAGACTCCAATTTTTATGTAACTCTCAACAAACTCTGCTAAACATACTCCAATCTTTACGTTCTGAGTTAGCTGGTTTGATGGTGCTGTTCCTTCCCCCACACACGTGCGTAAATTTTGTTACATGTGTACATGTGTGTTGTACGAGCACTCTACTATTAGATCGTTGTAAGGCAAAGTAGTATATTTTGTTATGGACTTCTGGTTTTGGTCAGAACATGAGATGTTGTTCTACTATTTGAGATTCCGTTGCAACGCACAGGCACCTACTAGTCTAACTAGGAGGCGAGTAGGGTGCAGGTGCACTCATTAGGTTTAACTATAGGAGGTGCATATGTTAATGAGTGTGCATCCTCCACTTCCTCCGCCCTCTTCTCAACTCTAGCTGCCGCTCGAGTTCTCAATCTCCTCCTGCCACAACTCCAGTGTTGTGCTGCGTGACCTTTCCTCCTCCTGCTTCGCGGTCTCCTCCTCTGTCACCGACGTAGCCGCCTCCTAACCACGAGGAGTTAATGTGGCCTTTTTCTCTGGCATTGACCCGCCTCATTGGCACTGCCGGCTAATTGTCATTCGCCGCTCACGGCTGTTGACACTGCTACCCCGCCTCGTCACCACGCCCTAGAATCCAATGTTCGCACAAGTTCAATATAAAGTACGGCTGAGGTACACGGTCAATTTTGGAACATGCCATCCGCTAGAACGCGCAATCCGGATGAACGAATTCAATATGTATAGCACCTGTTTGTAAGGATCACTTATTGGGCAGCTAGCTGATCTCTTTTCTAGCTGATGATCTGTTAAGAGAACCCCGATCGATATTCGGTCGATAGGTCGGCGGGCCGGCCGCGGCCATCCACATGCAAAGGCAACCTTTGTACGCATCCATTCTACGCCCCATGCATGAGACCATCATGCTACTCGAAGCATGACATACACGCATCTGCTTCATGCACAGTGGTTTTACTCGACTGGGACACTTGTGCTGGCCCAGCCTCCTTCCAGAAAGTCTGCAGCGAAAGTGAGGACCACATGTGTACGTACTGAGGTAGCACTCCATAACACGTAGGGACCAAAAGCACGGTGACCCCGCCTGGCAGGCGTACGCCGAATCCGCGCGTCGCTGTGCACGTACAGTGCGATGCTGCGCGCTTTGACCTGCGAAATGAAGCAGAGAAGAAAAAGGTTCGTACCAGACTAGCAGTGCCGCGATATATGCGAAGGACCGATCGATCTAACCTTTCGAGAGAGTATAAAGTAGAAACACGGGCTCGATGAAAACCGTGGGTGCAAGTGCGCCGTGCGCGCAGCTCCTGCCGGCTGCCGCGCTTGGGGGCGGCGGGTGTTTTGACTTAGTTGGCGAGTGACTTATCGGCAGCGGCGCGCGCGCGCGGCCGATCGAGGCCTCCGTTTCCAAGTCCCGGCCGACCAAGAAAGAGGCCGCTCGATCGGGACGCGAAAAGCTCTCCTCTGTCCGGCCTCGCGTGCCCACGCGGCCACGTATCGACCGATCTGCCGTCCCCCTTTGAGCCTTTGACTGTCGACAACAGCTGTATGCTACTTCTAGGCTAGATTGATTACCCGTTCCTGCATCACTCGCTGCCTCGGACGCTTGATCGATCGCCATGACAGCACGGCTCGCCATGGTGCTAATGTGCCACGTGCCATGTGTACGCTCACGATGTGAAAGAAATTACGTACAGAAACCACCTTTTCTTTTCTTTTTTTTGAGAATAATAGATGATCTCCCGTTTTCATTGCACTAATCAATGAAATGAAACAGAATGACATAGTTCTCCGGCACCATCAGAGTGAAGATGCCGGACGAATTCAGCACATATCTACTAGAACATGAAAAACTATAAAAACAAAGTCGATTGCTATCAACTTTTTGAGACTACAGACTGAGCCAGTAGTAGAATGTTGAGGCGCTCTCCATCAGGTCGACTGAAATACTAGGACATCTGATCTGCAGCGAGCCAGGCAAAGTGTCAGTTGGTCTGAGTCAACAGGTTGTGGTGACGTGCAGCATCCGAGAGGGAAGGTGATAGCAGCTTCATATCCAGGCAATTCTAAGCAGCTCGTTGCGCCTTCTCTCCAGAAGTAAGATACAACCATCCATCAGCGACGAGTGTGGAGGTTTGCATAAAATCTTCCATTAGCGAAGAATAGCAATCACACATTTGAAAAACAGGTGGGGAATGGACTCTAATTCAGCGCAGAAAATGCAAGTAGGATCTATGACTTCCCTTCTTTCAGATAGATTATCACGGGTAAGAAGTTTGTTATGTGTCAGCAACCAAAGAAAAATATGTATTCTTGTAGGCACACATAATTTCCAAATAGCAGCAGAATATAAAGGTTTAATACCTCAATCATTCACAAACTTTATAGAAGGATGAGACAGAATATTGACCAGACGAATGAAAATTCGAAACAACAACATTAGGACCATCAGTAAATTCTACTCCCTCCGTCCCAGTATCTTAGGCCCATTTCTTTTTTTTTAGTCATGCAACTCCCGGAATGCATGTAACGTCCCCTGCCTTGTTTCACCTCCCGTGCATTTAGGTCCAGTTCTTTTTGGCTTCTCCAGGGGCTTCTGGGAGAAGCCGCCCTCTCCCAGCTTCTCCCAGAAGCCGCCCCCTCAAATTCATCGGGGCTTCTAATCTAATCATACCCTGACTAGTTTAGAAGCTCCGACAAATTTGAGGGGGCGGCTTCTCCCAGAAGCCCCTGGAGAAGCCGAAAAGAACTGGGCCTTACTCTAGACAATTACCACTCCGAATGCGTACACAACCGAGAAGAAAGGAAGAATAGAGCAGATGAGACACGCTGGTTGATCAAATGGAAGCTACATGGTCTGCGGCCACGGCGAGCTCGACGATTAGGCGCCCGTTTCGTGCTGTAGTCAACGACGAAAAGGTGGCATTGGGCCGCTAATTCCCACGGCTATTAGCAACGGCAGCAAGCTTGGCTATCCTGAACGTCTTTTTTCCGAGGAAAGCATAGGGGATATTCGTGCAAGCTCAAAAGCACCGAGATGTGCAGCTAATTAAACACCCATGTGAATGTGAACATTTTTTTTGAAAGAGTGAATGTGAACATTTTGACAAGCTAGGTGCCTAAGGTGAGTGCATAGCATTCCGATCTTTGTACCAGGAGTCCAGAACACACCATGATGGGTTGCATTGCATCTTATCTTCGGAACTCCCCTCAAATGTTGATGTTACTCGATGATTAGGTTAAGGGGAGAAAGACAAATTACTCATGTTTTCTTTGTCGCCAGACACGCTACAGTTACTTCATGGACTAAGGGAAACATAAGTAGAAAAATTACAAGAATGTTTCCTTTGCACTGATTTAACTAGTGGATTACAAAGACAAACACAAAAGTAAAGCGACACATTCTACTCTAGAAAATGAATGGCTTCATTCACAATTTGAGACTCACATTGTAATCTAATTGAAAGATCACCATTTCTCTTCAAAGCTTGCTTCTTCATATGTGGAATAGCGTAGTGTTGCCCTCCTTTTTGACGCAAAATCTCTCTCATGCATGACTAGTGAGTGAGGAACACCCGGCTAGACCTATCAACCGGATATTCTTCATATGCTTGGATAACCTTGGCAACAATATCTTCAACTTGGTTGAAGATGACTTCTGAAATAATGATTGAATAGCTGCAACAAACCCAAAATCCAAAACATTAAGACCAGGAGAGTTAGGAGGCTGGCACATCAAAGAGATGTCAAAACCATCTTCTTTTGTTACTTGATAGAACTTGTCGTAGCAACGAGGCTAGGCAGTGAACTTGTGGCACCCCCGCACGGCTTCGCGGACCTACGAGGGTTGCACAGGAAACTACGTCGCAGAGACACCGCAGTCGCGCACGCGGGTTACCCGACGCGAAGACGCTCGAACCCACTGCGAGCCACGAACTTGAGGAGAGGAGGAGCAAGTGAACTTTTATTTCAGAATTTAGGAGCCCTTTGAATGGAAGGGGTGCCCCTCTATTTATAGAAAAAATGGAGGGTTGGAGGAGATTACAAAAATGCCCTCAGGCTATTTACAATCTTGCCCTTAGATGTACTAGTGTTCTCGAGGACGAACCGATCTTTTCCTCTAGGAATATTCTAGGAATATCCCACGGACCCCGCTCGTCATACATCCCCCCGTGGTGACGATCTTCCCGTCGCCTCGAGCTTGCGGTTGCCACGCACTTCCCACCGTCACGGACTTGGCGTCATCACGGATTTGGCGTCGTCACAGACATGGCGTTGTCACGGACTTGGCATCGTCACGCACTTGGCGGCGTCACGGACTTGGCGTTGTCACAGACTTGGGGTCGTCACGGACTTGGCGTTGGCACAGACTTGGCGTCACGGACTTGGTGTCGTCATGGACATGGTGTCGTCACGGCCTTGGCGTTGTCATGGACTTGGCGTCGTCACGGACTTGGCGTTGGTACGAACTTGGCGTCACGAACATGGCATTGTCACGGACTTGGCGTTGGCACGGACTTGGCGTCGTCACAGACTTAGCGTTGGCACGGACTTGGCGTCGTCACGGACTTGGCATCGTCACGGACTTGGGACGAGTCTTGAGATTCATTGATTCCCCCTAAGTACAAAAAAGTGTCAAAACCGGGTAGCGCGGGGACCTCTTCCCCAACAAAACTCATCATCATCAATCGAAATGTGGGTCTTCACGTTATCTTCCTAGATGAAGATAGGATATCCCAATTCCTCTATTGGCCATTTTTGTTTGATTGCAAGCAAGACCTTTTGAAAGATCGAGGTTTATCGACTAGAGGGGGGTGAATAGGAGATTATCAAATTTTAACAAATTTGTTGCTTAGCATGCAATGGGTGAAGCAGTTTAAAGATGAAGCAGCAGAAAACAAACAAGATTCAACTCTAATGAAGAACAACACAAAGCAAAGAGCTAAAATCGAAGACAAGAGGATTTAACCCGAAGTTCAAGTTGTTGGCAACAACTCTACGTCTTCGTTTGAAAAGGTTGAGCACTTAGCTCCGAAGACACACAGTATTCATCTTTTTCTTCTTGAGCTTGTGTCCACTTAGAATCTGCTCAACACTCTTGGTGGATCTTGAGGTGATCCCCGGACCTTCACAAACTTTGGAGGCGATTCCACAAGTTGGAGCTCTTCCAAGACGCCTAGCCGGCTAGGAGATGCCAAATCTCCAAGAGTAACAGCTCAAATCTGCTAGGCTCGAAGAAGCTCTTGTTTGAATGCTCAATCCAAGTCTCAAATCTCTCGAATGCTTTCCTCTCTTAAAGGGGATCTCAAGGAGTCAAAGAGGAAAGGGAACACACAGTGGAGAAAATGTCTTTTTGCACTAAGTGTCCTCCCGAGCCCGCAGGGGGTCGGGGGCTATTTATAGCCTGTTTGCAGAAAAGAGTCGTTGGGCTCAAAGATTCTCTTCCGGTACAACCGGAAGATAAACCCGGTAGCACCGGGATTCAAACCAACCGTCAGATTTGAAGAACAACAGATGCACAGCGAAATGCTTCACAACGAAGGCGGTAGGTCCGGAGGAAACGCAGTCACACTGGGATTGAAGAATGTGCTCACCAGAGCAACTTCCAGAAGCAAATCCCGGTTGTGCCGACTTTGAGGGCGGTTGTGCCAGGTATGAAGAAATGGCGCATTCTTCCTCACAGAGAAGAAAAATGGCCCAACCGGAAACATAACCCGGTACATCCGCTTCAACGGAAGACATAAGTCCAGAAGAGGTTCTCGGTGCAGCCGGAAGACGGATCTTCCGTTGAAGCGGATGTACCAGGTTATGTTTCCGGTTGGGCCGTTTTTTCTTCTCTGTGAGGAAGAATGCGCCATTTCTTCATACCCGGTACAACCGCCCTCAAAGTCGGCACAACCGGGATTTGCTTCTGGAAGTTGCTTTGGTGAGCACATTCTTCAATCCCGGTGTGACCGTGTTTCCTCCGGACCTACCGCCTTCGTGGTGAAGCATTTCGCTGTGCATCTGGTGTTATTCAGATCTGACCGTTGGTTTGAATCCCGATGCTACTGGGTTTATCTTCCGGTTGTACCGGAAGAGAATCTCTGAGCCCAACGACTCTTTTCTGCAGACAGGCTATAAATAGCCCCCGACCCCCTGCGGGCTCGGGAGGACACTTAGCGCAAAAAGACATTCTCTCCACTGTGTGTTCCCTTTCCTCTTTGACTCCTTGAGATCCCCTTTGAGAGAGGAAAGCATTCGAGAGATTTGAGACTTGGATTGAGCATTCAAACAAGAGCTTCTTCGAGCCTAGCAGATCTGAGCTGTTACTCTTGGAGATTTGGCATCTCTTAACCGGCTAGGCGTCTTGGAAGAGCTCCAACTTGTGGAATCGCCTCTAAAGTTTGTGAAGGTCCGGGGATCACCTCAAGATCCACCAAGAGTGTTGAGCAGATCCTAAGTGGACACAAGCTCAAGGAGAAAAAGGTGAATACTGTGTGTCTTCGGAGCTAAGTGCTCAGCCTCTCCAAACGAAGACGTAGAGTTGTTGCCAACAACTTGAACTTCGGGTTAAATCCTCTTGTCTTCGATTTTAGCTCTTTGCTTTGTGTTGTTCTTCATTAGAGTTGAATCTTGTTTATTTTCTGCTGCTTCATCTTTAAACTGCTTCACCCATTGCATGCTAAGCAACAAATTTGTCCTCTTCACAAGAAGGACAAAAGAAAAGAGAAAGGTCACAAGGGAGACAAGGATGAGAAGAAGGAGAAGTCTCACAAAAAGGAGCATCACTCCAAGGCCAAACACTACAAGAAGAACAAGTACAAGGCTAAATCCTATCTTGGCAAGGAGTGGGATTCAAACGCAAGCGACTCCTCAAGTTCCGAAGCTTCTACCTCGGACTCCGAAACAGGGATGGTGGGACCGCATGGTCTTCACCGACAAAGGCACGGTCACTCTTCGACTTGCCAAGCGACAATGAGTCTCCCACATGCCTCATGGCTAAAGAGTCTAAGGTAACTTCAAAATCTCCCAACTATGATGATAGTGATGATGACCTCATGAGTGAAGAGTTAGAGAACATAAAACCAAGCTATAGAACTCTTGCTAAAACTGTTATGGAACAAGAAATTATTCTTGAAGATCAAGAGAGTTTGCTTGTTGATGAGATGGAGAAGAATAAGGAATTGACTCGTGAGTTGAACAAACTCAAGTCAAAACACCTTGATCTTACTAAGGCTCATGAATCACTAGTAGAGGATCATGAGAAGCTTGAAGTTGAGCTCCTCAACAAGAAGCAAGATCTTGAGTCTCTAAAAGTGGCTCATGATGAACTTAGATTTGAGAATGATTCTCTCATTGCCAAACAAATTAGCGAAGATCAAGAAGGCTTTAATCCTCCATGCTTGAAATGCATTGCATCATCCAATGACATGTCTCCATCTACATCATCTAGCACTATACACTCAAATGTTCCATCTTCAAATGCTATTATGGTCTCTTGTTCCCCTAACACTCCATCTAAGGAGACCATAGATGTTATAAGTGAGAATGCTAGGATAAAAACCATCCTTGAAGTTGGCTTTTTCAAGTGCCGTAAAGGAAGCGAATCTCTGAGAGAGCTTCTTAGCAAGCAATCGATGAATTCGAAGAAAGAAGGGTTAAGCTTCATCCCAAGCTACAACTCGGATGGAACCAAGTGGAGACCCGAGCAATATCCTAGGACCAAATGGGTGCTTGGAAGAGGGAAGAATATCGATCTCACTCACTTTAGTGGCTATGCTAGTAACGATTATGCATCCATGCATACTAACCATAATGCCAACTATAGATTAGCTAAAACCCAAAAGGGTAAAGTATATGCCAAATTCATTGGGCACAAGAGTAGAGATGTGACCTCTAGCAAAACCATTTGGGTACGCAAAGATCACATTGCTAACCTTGCACCCAATGTATTTGACACATCTAACAATGTCCCAACCGCTAACATTCATGGACCCAAAAAGATATGGATACCTAAAAGAAACTAATTGTTTTGTAGAGCTACGCCTCCGGAGGACGAGAATGGGTGCTTGATAGTGGATGCACCGATCACATGACCGGAGACGAAAGCATGTTTGATGAGTTCATGCCAAATGCTTCACCTTCTCGAAGCATTACATTTGGAGACAATGGTAAAGGAAAAATAATGGGACTAGGTAAAGTCGCTATATCCAAGGACAAATCTATTGCTAATGTTATGCTTGTCAAGTCCCTTGGATTCAACTTAATGTCCATTGCTCAACTAACCGATCTTGATCTTAATGTATTATTCACTAAAATTGATTGCCAAGTGACTAAAAGTGATGATCAAACCTTAGTCTTCAAAGGAGTAAGAAAAGGCAATCTATATCTTGTTGATTTTTCTAAAGGTCCTCAAGTGACCACATGTTTGATTGCAAAGTCTTCAAAAGGTTGGCTATGGCATCGAAGACTTGGACATGTATGAATGAGGAACCTCGACAAATTGGTGAAAGGTAAACACATCCTTGGAATCACTAACGTATCTTTTGAAAAGGATAGACTTTGTAGTGCTTGTCAAGCCGGGAAGCAAGTGAAGTCAAAGCATCCCTTCAAGACCGTCATGTCAACCACATATCCTCTCGAGCTTCTTCACATGGACTTATTTGGTCCGAACACCTACAAGAGCTTCGGAGGCAACGCTTACGGTCTTGTAATAGTAGATGACTTTACTAGATTCACTTGGGTATATTTTCTTAAGGATAAAGCTAGGACCCAAGAATGCTTCAAGAGATTTGCAAGAAAAGCACAGAATGAATTTGAGTTGAAGATCAAGAAAGTGCGAAGCGACAACGGGACGGAGTTCAAGAACACAAATGTGGATGATTTCCTCGATGAAGAAGGCATCAGCCATGAGTTCTCCGCCGCCTACACGCCTCAATAAAACGGTGTTGTTGAAAAGAAGAATCGAACCCTAATCGAGATGGCGCGTACAATGCTTGATGAATACAACACGCCAAACCGATTTTGGGCGGACGCCATCAACATCGCATGTCACGCCATCAACTGGATCTATCTACACAAATTCATGAAGAAAACATCTTATGAGCTACTAACCGGTAACAAACCAAACGTTGCATACTTTCGTGTATTTGGATCTAAATGCTATATCTTAGATAAGCACCGCACATCTAAATTTGCTCCAAAATCACATGAAAGCTTCTTTCTCGGTTATGGCTCGAGTTCGCACACTTACCGAGTCTTCAACAATTTCACACAAAAAGTTGAAGAAACGGTGGATGTGCAATTCGATGAAACTAATGGCTCCCAAATAGAGCAATTGCCAAGTGTTGCAGATGAGCTTGTTCCCACTGAAGCTTTAAAGAATATGGCTATTGGGGAAGTAAAACCAGTTGAAGTCAAAGAGAGCACTTCATCTCTAGATGTCATGCCACCTTCTTCAAGTCAAAATCCCCAAGAAGGAAATGATGACACTGAAGCAAACGCCGAAGATGAGGCTTAAACAAGACTTCAAACTCAAAGTGGTCCACATCACCCAAGGCTCATGAAGCAAATCCAAGACAGTCATCCAGTTGACAGAATCATCAGTGACATAAACGAAGGTCCACAAACTCGCTCACGTACTAGACTTTCAAACTTTTGTGAGCACTACTCGTTTGTGTCTTCTTTGGAACCAACTAGGATCGACGAAGCAATGGATGACGAAGATTGGGTGATGGCAATGCAAGAAGAGTTGAATAACTTTGAACGTAACAAAGTGTGGACGCTAGTTGAGAGATCAAACCCCAAAGAGCACAATGTTATAGGAACAAAGTGGGTGTTTCAGAACAAGCAAGATGAAGATGGTCAAGTGGTGCGAAACAAAGCACGTCTCGTCACCCAAGGCTACACGCAAGTGGAAGGTTTGGACTTCGGTGAAACTTATGCACCCGTAGCTAGACTAGAAGCTATTAGAATCTTGCTAGCTTATGCAAATCATCACAATATCTTGCTATATCAAATAGATGTTAAAAGTGCATTCTTAAATGGTGAAATTGAAGAATTAGTATATGTTGAACAACCTCCAGGTTTTGAAGACCCAAAATTTTCTAATAACGTGTATAAACTTCACAAAGCTCTATATGGACTTAAACAAGCTCCTAGAGCATGGTATGAATGTCTTAAGAAGTTTCTACTAACTAAGGGCTTTAAAACTGGAAAAATTGATTGCACTCTCTTCACCAAAGTAATGGATGGTGAACTCTTTGTATGTCAAATATATGTGGACGATATTATTTTTGGATCAACTAACCACAATTTCAACCAAGCGTTTGGAGAGATGATGGCAGAAAAGTTTGAGATGTCCATGATGGGGGAGCTGAAGTTCTTCCTAGGTCTTCAAGTGAAGCAACTCTGAAATGGAATCTTCATCTCCCAGGAGAAGTACATTCGGGACATGCTCAAGAAGTTCGACATAGAGAAAGCAAAGGGAATACGTACTCCAATACAAACGAATGACCATCTCGACCTAAATGAAGACGGTAAATCCGTTGATCAAAAGGTATACCGTTTTATGATTGGTTCCCTGCTTTACCTTTGTGCATCTAGGCCCGACATTATGTTAAGTGTTTGCATGTGTGCACGGATTCAAGCCACTCCTAAGGAGTGCCACCTCACGGCCGTCAAGAGAATTCTTCGATATCTAGTTCACACTCCCAACTTAGGGTTATGGTATCCCAAAAGGGCTAGTTTCAATCTTGTTGGATTTTCAGATTCGGATTATGCAGGAAACAAGGTTGATAGGCAGTCCACCTCCGAAACATGCCAATTCCTAAGTAGATCCTTAGTTAGTTGGTCTTCCAAGAAACAAAATTCCATTTCCCTATTCACAGCCGAAGCCGAATACATATCCGCAGGTGCTTGTTGCACTCAATTATTGTGGATGAGGCAAACTTTGAAGGATTACGAGATTATTATAAAAGAAGTGCCTCTTTTATGTGACAATGAAAGCGCAATCAAGATAGCCAATAACCCAGTTTAACATTCCCGCACAAAACACATAGACATCCGTCATCACTTCATTAGGGCTCATGTTGCAAAGAGTGATATTGTTATTAGCCACGTGAGAACGGATAAACAATTAGCAGATATCTTCACAAAACCCTTAGATGAGCATAGGTTTTGCGAGTTGCGAAGTGAGCTAAATATCTTGGATTCTCGAAACGTAACTTGAAACCATGCATACATGTTTATCTCATGACTTGATGATGAGGCTCTAGATGTAAACACATTAAAGGAAAGTATCATTCTCTTAATGAATGTGTACATCTAAGAATGTGAGAAAAGTAAAATTTATGCTTATTGATGAATATGATTCATAGAAC
The DNA here is from genome assembly GCA_019208055.1 of Stipa capillata. Lineage (NCBI taxonomy): Eukaryota > Viridiplantae > Streptophyta > Magnoliopsida > Poales > Poaceae > Stipa > Stipa capillata. Next base: position 13,041 of record JAGXJF010003794.1, on the reverse strand, counting down.
CCTCTTCACAAAGTTGATATGTGGTTCTAAATCTATACATTCATACATGGTGGCCTCAATCCACCACATTTGATATAGATCTTATCTTGGTCTTAGTCCTATTGGTCATCCAACTTATAGCTAAATTTCTTCAGTTGGTGTTTCTCTAAATGGATGACAAAGGACCCTAATCTCAGATCTATCCTATACCTTATCTAAAGTCTTCATGCTATTCTTCACAAGTGCACCGTTGAAACCTATTCCGGTACCACCGACTTCCTCCTCCGGTGCTACCGCGATTCTCCTCAGAGTCAGTTTCTTCTTTAAAAGCAAATTCTTCGGTCTTACCGGTTTTCCAAACCCGGCACAACCGAAAACACTCTCTGTTGAGACTCTGAAGAATTATGAGTCGAGTTCCAGTACTCAAAACCGGTGCTACCGCGATTCATTCCGGCACCACCGCTTTTGATGACTCAAAACGGTAGATCCGGTTTCTTCGCGAACCGCATCTCCGGCTCTACCGGGAACCGGGCTATAAATAGACCCAAAGTTCTCCTCCCCGATGCTTGAACTTCCAGAAACCCTAAAAACTCTCAGCGCCGCCGCTGTTCTTCGTCCGACCACCGGAACCACCGCTTTTCACGACCGGACTCACCGCCGTCGCAGGACTTCTTCACGTCCGCCGTCGCCGTAGCAGCACCGCCGCCGCCGAGTGAGGGCACGGCACTGGAACCCGCGACCTCCTCTTCGCATCTCCCGTCGCGCGAGTTCAATCTCCTCGGTATATTTTCCCTCCAAAAATCTAGTACCTGTCAAATCAAGTTTTCCCTAGACTTTTGGCGCGTTTTAAGATTCTGTTCAATCTCTGCGCCAATCAGATTGAGTGGTTTGTTCTTCAACTTTTCTGGTTCAACCGAGTCTTCAAACCGGTAGTTCCGCGTTTGTGCTCTGCAACGCTGAAGCACAAGCCGGGCACTTCCAGAAGTGAAACCGGTTGCACCGACTTTGAAGAAATCACTCATTCTTCAGCTAAAATCATTTTCTTCAAAATTGTGTCTGCTGAGTGCTCTTGTGATCTTACCTTCTCTCTACTTATCCCATATGCTTCACAGGTGTCAAAATGAGTTTTGATCAAAGCGACTCCAATGCTGAGCGCAGCTATGATATCCAGATCAGTGACAGAAATCCAGATAGGGCTTCTAGCAGCTCAAGAGAAAGTTCTCCTCCTCCTCCTCCGACCAAGAAGTCAAGGTCTCAGGCTGGTTCTTCAGGAGCCGCAGGCAAAAGAAAAAAGCTACAAAATATGGCATTTGAAGTGCCTAAGGAGTTGAAGATGTACACTCCTCCTCATGAGTCTGCAATGGAAAGAAAGCACAGACATCAGAGAATCAGAAGATATTGGGAGAAGCAGCAGAAGGAAGGCAAATATGTGACTGCTCACTGGAAGAATGTCTTCGAAGAAAGAGCTGCTAAACAGACCCCTGCTAAGTCTAAGAAGCCATCTTCTTCAACCCTTGAAGAAGTCAGGAAAAGAAAAGAGGCAGCCAGTGCCTCAAGGGTTATTCTTCAGCAAAAGAAATCACCTCCTAAGGAGAGAAGGGTAGTAGCAAAAAGAAGTGAGAGCAGAGCTCAAGCTTCAAAGTCTTCAGCCCCCAAGCCATCTGCTACTCCTACTGATGAATCAGATTCTGACATTGAGGATGAAATCCCAATTGGGCTCAGGGCAGCCATAAGAATGAAGAAAGCAGAAGAACAATGGGAGGCTGAAAAGGCCCAGAAAGTTGGCCAAGAATTAGAGGCCAAGGAGAGAGCTGACAAGGAAGCTCAACCTCAAGCTGGCTCAGTGGCCATCCTCTCAGCAGTAGAATTGGCCAAGCACGATGCTCTAGCCCTGGAAATGCTAGAAATTTATGAAGCTGCCAGGAAAAGCAAAGCCAAACTTGATGATTTTCACAAGCAAAAAGCTAAGAGAGAGGAAGAATTAAAGAAGCTAAAGTCTGCTCAAGGCAAAAGCAAGGAGAGCTTCCAGAGATACAAGACTCTTATAGCTGTACAAGCTTCTGAAGAAGAGAGAGGCAAAGCCTTAACCAGAGATGCTACCCTTGCTGAGACAAGGAAGAAGAAAGCAATGACAAAAGCTGCAAAGATCAGAAAAGAGATAGCAAGCAGATTGTCTAAGCCCTCTCAGCCCTCCAGCTCAGCCATCGAAGAACCTCAGGTTCAGATCCCCTCACAACAAGCAAGTCCAGCAGGGACCTCTGCACAGGAAACAACCACAGCAGCTCAGGTAGAAGAACCTGCTGCACCAGTTGAAGCACAGGCTGCAGCTCAAGTTGAAGAGCAGCCTGAAGAAGTCACAGAGATTCCTCAAGCTCCAAGTGCTGATATTCAGCAAGAGGAATCCCAGGCTGAAGAACCAAGATCTCAGCCTGAAGCTCAAGTTGAGGCTCCAACAGCTGAAGAGCCAGAAAGCAACCAGGTTGAAGAGCAACCAGCCCAACCTGAGCAACCAAAAGAAGAACCCCAATTTGAACAACCAGCTGAATAGCAGCCCATGCAGTCTGAGGAGGCAGTCCCTGAAGAACAAGCAGCTGCTGCTGCCAGTGCTGAAGCATCTGAATCCTCTGGAGCTCAGGCTCATCCTCAAAGATATGAGCGAAGAATGAGGAAGCAAACTGTAACTCCCAGACCAACTCCTCCAGCAGAGAAGAAGAAGAAGAAAAAGGCTGATAAGTTGCCTCCTAGGCCCAGTCAAAGAACAAGATCCTCTCTGAAGAAAGCCAGAATTCATGAGGACGAAGAAGACATTGAAATAAGGGAGCAGCAAAACCTTGAAAACAATGCCACACTGGTTGTGTTGGCTCCTGCTCAAATGATTTCCCGGCAGGGCAGAAGGCCCCAGCCAGTGGTTGAATACAATAAGCTGACCAATGAAGAGCTAAGAGAGATTAGATGGGATGTAAATCCCTATGAGTTTGCCAAGGATGCTTCAGATCCCAGATTCTGGGCCAGGACCCAGCAAGACTTCTACCAGACTACTCTCTTCAAGAAGAACAGAATCTTCAAGCATCAGTATGTCGATAGAGCATATCTGGAGAAGAACAGGTGCTTTGCTCCTGTATTAGATGCTCTTCATCAAGTTAATCTTGAAAGACTTTGTCACTTTTCGGCAAGACTGGAATGAAGAACTTATTCTTCAGTTCTATGCCACCTTGTACATCTCAGGCAGTGAAGCTCACTCTAATACTTGGAAGCTTGAGTGGATGACTGGCCATTCTAGATGTGAAGCCACCTTTGAAGAGTTTGTTGCCAGAACGGGGCTAGGAATGGATATAAATTCTGAAGATGCAAAGATCCACAATGAAGACATTTTGCCAAAAGAAGGGTTGACTCCTCTGTACTATGAAGACAGAGAATTTGTTCTCGATAAAACAGCAAATTTCACATATGCTGCCAGGACTGTTCTAAAAATTATGAGGAAAACACTTGAGCCGAAGAAGGGAAATCAAGATGAGATTCATCACAGAGCAAGAAACCTTCTTTTGAAGATCATGACCCACATTCCCTTCAACATAGCTGACTTCTTCGGCAACTTCATGTGCGAAGCCTATGCAGATCACATCAAGCTGCTGCCTTATGCCCCCTACATCATGAAGTTCATATTGAACAAGACAGAGATTGCTTTCTACTGCGACACCACTCATACTAGTTTACACCCTTCCCTATATGAAGACTTGGTGAAGAAAGCTTCTCTCGTCCAAGGCAAAGGCAAGGCCCTAGCTGATCCAGCTCCTCAACCCTCAGCTCCTCAAGCAGGTGAAGAACGAGTTCCTCTGGCCAGTGATGATCCTGCTTTTCATCATTCTGAAGGACAATCTCAATCGCCTGAAGCTCAACCCCAGGCAGCTCCATCTCCAACAGATCTTATTCTTCAAGAGCTTCGCCAAATGAGATCTGAGCTGCATTACATGAAGAAGGAGCAGAAATTAGCCAGGCATGACTTAAATGCCCTCTTCAACATGGCTTCTATCTCCCAGTTTGCCGACAGAGAAGCACTAAAACGCTCTTGCGTACTTCTGAAGAAACACTACTCTGAAGCAGAGCTTGAAGCACAAGGGATCAAAGAATCCTACTCTTGGTGTGCTCATTCTTTGTCTTCACCTCACTACAGAGTAACCCCAAGTCCCACCAACTCCTCTGTCGAGCCAGATGAAACAGCAACTTCTCCATCCATGCCTCCATCAGCTCTAGATCCTCAGCATTCTCCTCATGCTTCTGCCTCTGCAGCTCCTCCAACAGTCTGAAGTTTTTGGTTCTTTGATGCCAAAGGGGGAGTGATAGAAGCTTCAACACAAGGAAAAGGGAGCGATGAAGAAGAAGATTTGAAGAAGTTTAGGATTAGAAAAGTTACAAACCTCGTTTTTTCTTTGATAATTCTTGTATTGGTTTGTAAACTCTAAGTGGTGATTCTCTTCAGTTTTATTTCTTCACATACTTTGAGTAATTTTCATGCTTTGATCAAATGCTCTGATTAATTTCTATGTATGTTTATTTGCTCTAATCACCACTTGTGCATTGTTCCATTATATATTATTCTCATACAATGCACTGCCATGGATTTCAAGATATAGGGGGAGCTCCTCAAAACTCCTCAAAGATGTGCACTTGTATTCAAAGCAAGATTAAAATAGTGCACATATTTAGGGGGAGCTATCTCTATATCATGAAACCTAAAACACAATTCTTTATATCAAATTTGAAGCTTTAATCGGGTTGTCATCAATCACCAAAAAGGGGGGAGATTGAAAGTGCATCTAGTGCCCCTAATAGATTTTGATGATTAATGACAAACGATTAAGGGACTAATGGTTTACTAAGTGTACACAGGTGATTAGTCCCCAAGTGATTGGTTTAACCAGTGAAGGACGACCCCCTAAAAATTGATGTTGAAGAAAGGGTTGGATCTAGAAGATTAGTGGAGATTTTCTAGTGTTTATATGATCAAAGATCATTTGAGTCTATAGGACAAGCCGCCTATTAAGAGGGGTCAGATAGTTATGCTCTAGGAAGGATCTTCTTAACTGCTCAGTCCAAATCTCAAAGAAATCCTTTTGAAATCTCTTTCTGAAACACAGACAGTGACTCTCGGTTGTACCGGTTTGAAGAATCGGTTGTACCGGGATTGGCCTCTGTTGCAAGGTTTGAGGACTTAGTGGTCTCAACTTTGAAGAGCTTCAATTGCGGCATGACCGGTCTTGAATCCGGTGCTGCCGAGAATGGCATCTCTGTTGGAGAGTTAGGGAACCCTGCCGCTTAGGGTTTGCCCTAGTTTCATATTCCGGAAACCGGTATGACCGGTTTGGAAGTCCGGTGCTACCGGAATATGCTTCTGTTACCCTAGACCAAGTCCTGTTCGTTTGTCTTCGGTTGCACCGGTTTCGTATCCAGTTGCACCGGGAATCCTCTCTGGACTTAGGTCGTTTGATGCCTTAGTCTAAGTCGCCCTCTGAGTTGTCTACGGTTGCACCGGTTTTGTCTTCCGGTTGCACCGAGAATCTCTTCTGGACTTAGGGCCAAGTTTGTCTCAGACTAAGTCTCATTCTTCATGTGTCTGCGGTTGCACCGGTTCCGTCTTCCGGCTGCACCGAGAACCTCTTCTGGACTTATGTCTTCCGTTGAAGCGGATGTACCGGGTTATGTTTCCGGTTGGGCCATTTTTCTTCTCTGTGAGGAAGAATGCGCCATTTCTTCATACCTGGCACAACCGCCCTCAAAGTCGGCACAACCGGGATTTGCTTCTGGAAGTTGCTCTGGTGAGCACATTCTTCAATCCCAGTGTGACTGCGTTTCCTCCGGACCTACCGCCTTCGTTGTGAAGCATTTCGCTGTGCATCTGTTGTTCTTCAAATCTGACGGTTGGTTTGAATCCCGGTGCTACCGGGTTTATCTTCCGGTTGTACCGGAAGAGAATCTTTGAGCCCAACGACTCTTTTCTGCAAACAGGCTATAAATAGCCCCCGACCCCCTGCGGGCTCGGGAGGACACTTAAGTCCAGAAGAGGTTCTCGGTGCAGCCGAAAGACGGAACCGGTGCAACCGCAGACACATGAAGAATGTGACTTAGTCTGAGACAAACTTGGCCCTAAGTCCAGAAGAGATTCCTGGTGCAACCGGAAGATAAAACCGGTGCAACCGCAGACAACTCAGAGGGCGACTTAGACTAGGGTATCAAACGACCTAAGTCCAGAGAGGATTCCCGGTGCAACCAGATACGAAACCGGTGCAACCGAAGACAAACGAACAGGACCGGTAGCACCGGACTTCCAAACCGGTCATACCGGTTTCCGGAATATGAAACTAGGGCAAACCCTAAGCGGCAGGGTTCCCTAACTCTCCAACACAGAGGCCATTCTCGGCAGCACCGGATTCAAGACCGGTCATGCCGCAATTGAAGCTCTTCAAGGTTGAGACCACTAAGTCCTCAAACCTTGCAACAGAGGCCAATCCCGGTACAACCGATTCTTCAAACCGGTACAACCGAGAGTCACTGTCTATGTTTCAGAAAGAGATTTCAAAAGGATTTCTTTGAGATTTGGACTGAACACTTAAGAAGATCCTTCCTAGAGCATAACTATCTGACCCCTCTTAATAGGTGGCTTGTCCTATAGACTCAAATGATCTTTGATCATATAAACACTAGAAAATCTCCACTAATCTTCTAGATCCAACCCTTTCTTCAACATCAATTTTTAGGGGTCGTCCTTTACTGGTTAAACCAATTACTTGGGGACTAATCACCTGTGTACACTTAGTAAACCATTAGTCCCTTAATCGTTTGTCATTAATCATCAAAATCCATTAGGGGCACTAGATGCACTTTCACCTTTTTAACAAGATAATGGTGGCTTGTTTCCTTTGTAGCCGATGTTATTGCCTTGGTGATCATGGTACCGGCAAGCCTGTTTGCACTATTTCTATTAGCTGGTTCTACAAAAATAAAAGGGAATATGCCAAGAAAAATTGAAAATATCATGACACCATGCTTATCAAACCTAAGTCTTGCAATTGCCGCAAGAAACATGATCTTCTCAATGAAAATTTTGCTTTTGACAATTCTTTCCAGTTTATATTCATCAAGTACCAAGTAATAATGACATTTCCTTGTCCTATAGAACCACTTCTTATTTATGTACACAATATTGTACATTTCAAAAAAGGTTGGCTCATTAGGTATGCTCTGGCTGTCTAGCATTGAGAGGCAAAAACGCACAAGTGCTTTCTTGTTTATGTTCGATCGATCGAGTGAGCGCTCCCGTCAGGCGCTCGCGCTACCGTCGATCTCATCTTCATCTAACCATTCCATTCCACTTGATATTTATGATTTTATGCCACCACACTCATCCATGTGGTTGAACTTGATATTTATGATTTTTTGCCACCACACTAATCCATCTGGTTCGCTTCGTTCTGTATCTATTTCTATCTCTCAAGTGCACTGTTGCTAATGGGATGATAGCTGCTAGGGCTGGAGACCTTACGCAGCCATGCTCCTTTTGCTCTGCCCTGTCCATCATCCTCCCTCGCTACCACCGTGGATGCTTGCTTTGCCTCCCACTAATTCTCTCATGCTCGTCTTGGCCCTCAAAATGAAGTGATGCCGTCATTGACCTTGGACAGACGTTTCCTATGTCGCCAAGCGTAAGAAAGACGATGTGATGTGATGCATGGGCTCGGGGAGGCTAGATCTGATGACGACAGAGCTCCAGTCAGTCAGATTCGCCATCGACGACCCGGAGCGCGGTGAGCCCAGTGGTCTCCGATGTTGATTGTGAGATGTTAATGATTTGAGAGTAATGATGTTGCGTAGGTTGTTTTACATGTTGTATACATGTATTTTTTTTATTGCTAACAAATGAATGATATGTTACAATGATTCTGATTTCTGTTGCATGGTTTGTGTGCATGCCTCACACGTGTTTTGGCGTTGTTGCATATGTTAATTTTCTATGTTGCAAATATTGCCGTCATTTTTCCAAGAATTGTTGCATTTGGATGGGGATTTGTTGCCTTTGTACAAAACTTTGTTATTTACGTTCATTTGAAATATTGCAGATGTTGTAGACATTTTTTGCACAGTTTATTGAACCATGTGGAAAAAATATTGCATGTGTCAAAAAAAGTTATTGTATGTAAGAATTTTATGTTATAACAACCGAATATATCAAATTCACTTATTTAAGTGAGATCTGACTCTCCTATTTAAGTGAGATCGGACGATCGAAAACATGGTTGATTTGATCCAACCGAGGCCTAGCATATAGTACCACACAAGGAGATTGGTTAACAACACTAGTAGCAAGATCATGCTTAGAATGCAGCAATCCAAAACATATGAATAGAATAGAAATGTGGGTGAAAACAAATAATTGGAAAACATGAGAAAATACAGGAATAAAAAAAGGATTGACTTTTGGAATGCAGGAACATCGAAACACAGGGACGAAAAGAATATGGAAAGTTGGAGAAAAAGGAGCAACGCTAACATCTATCCACGCACCTAGTGCATGCACCCCATCTTCGTCTCTCACCGATCCTCTCTACTATCTTCCTGCACCAAGATCACCTACCCACTCGATCAAAACCAGAGGAATGGTTAGAAGAGCACTATCAAAACTCGTTGACAGATGGGCTCAATAAACCATGCTACCACCGATCAGTTAGAGCATGAGCAATGTGAAGTCTTACTATCGGTATTAGAACATGTCACATCACATATAGGCATCAAGCTATCTATGAGAAAATGCCACATTTGGCTATCTAACTCCGGTCAATTGCAAAAGTGGCTGGGCTGTTGACGCAAAGACAAAAATGTCACCGCGATGCAGGAGATTTTGACGCGTGGCACGTGTCGGTTTGGGCGAGCGCGACACACGCGAGCGTCGCTCCGACCGAACGCGACGGTCGCGCGTCGCTCCGACCAAGCGCGACGACACGTGTCGAGCGGCGCAGCCCGTGCCAAATTTTTAAAAAATGGGCGTCGCTTCGGCCGGCCGCGACACGCCGAATTAAAAATTCGTGGCATTCCCCATTTTTAAAATTACGTATATGTTCTAAAAAATCTGAAAAAATTCATACCAGTTTATAATGGAATGAAGTATACACAGCTAAATTTTTGTAAAATAACATGAATATTTGTGACCTGTGTAAAAAAAACAAATCAAATCAAATAAAACCAAAAAAAATGCTACAGTAGCTACGGTGCTACTGTCGCTCTACTGTAGTGCGACGCTTGCTACTGTCGTGGTACTGTAGCGCGACGGTTGCACTGTGGCGTTTTTTGGTTTTATTTGATTTAATTTATTTTTTTACACAGGTCACAAATAGTCATATTATTTTACGAAAATTTACGTGTGTATACTTCATTCCATTATAAACCGGTATGAATTTTTTCAGTTTTTTTGGAACATATACGTAATTTTAAAAAATCGAGAAATGCCACGAATTTTTTTAATTCGGCGTGTCGCGGCCGGCCGAAGCGACGCCCATTTTTAGAAAATTTGGCACGGCTGCGCCGCTCGACGCGTGTCGTCGCGCTCGGTCGGAGCGACACGCGACCGTCGTGTTCGGTCGGAGCGACGCTCGCGTGCATCGCGCTCGCCCAAACCGACACGTGCCACGCGTCAAAATCTCCTACGTCACGGTGACATTTTTATCTTTGCGTCAACAGTCCAGCCATTTTTACGATTGACCGAAGTTAGATAGCCAAATATGTTATTTTTCCGCTATCTATTTAGTTGCAGTATATTGGTACCATTTTTAATATTAGATGGGACCTTCTGTCAAATAAATTATCTCCTTTTATCTTTGTCTCCAGGACCGATGCTCAGCTATTTCTTTTCATTGTGCAGCAAAGGAATGATTACTTTATTGTTGCTTTTCAGAGACTGAGAGCTTGATCTTGGTACTAGCTGGGTACCGATAACAAAGAATTTTATCTTTGTCCCCTCTTCTACAATAGTAAAGTTGGTACCAGTACAGGAGGTCTTGGTCCCGGTAAACTGAGCACGTTGCTCATGCTCCTGCAGATGCAAAAAGTTCCAGTCGGTATTCTCTATGTCGTCCTTGTCCCATCCGTAGCGCTCTCTCTCTCTCTCTCTCTCTATGCCTGTGATGCGTGAGCGCCGGAGCGACAGCTCCCGCGAGAGTACGGCGCAGAGGGCCACGCGGGCAGGGGCCGTGACAACGGCGAGGAGCGCTCGCATTCTGGAGCATCGACGCCGACAGGGAGCATCCGCGGCCTGCAGCAACGGCGGGAGGGAGGCCTGGGGCGGCGAGCGACGGCGCGGCCATCGGCGGCGGGTTCCTCTCTCTGCCCCCCTTCTCACGCGCGCACACTCGTTCCTCCGCCAAACAAGGGTTTGGTAGATTTTTGTTTTCCTGTAAAATCAAGTGCAGGCGACAGTGTTCCTATGGATTTCGACAGTGTTCCTATGGACCGATTTCTACGAACCAAATGGCATAACAATTTTCATTCATAACCTCTCATGAACATAACCTCTCATGATAAAAATTGGAGTCCTGTTTCGAACAGTGACAAGTGTAATGTGAAATTGGTGAGTTCCATACGAAGTTCCTGCGACCACCACTGCTTTTTTACAACGAACCATACGTTTTCTAGGTTGGACGTTATGCATTCTCTTTTTTTTTCCTTTTGAGAAAATATTTCCTTTTTTCTAGGTTGGACGTTATCCATTCGTGTGCCAAGGCATTCGTGGGTCGTGGGTGGACCATTTGGGGTTATGCCTAAATGGGTCGATTCCAAGCCCATCAGGAGATACGACAGTAGGCCCGCATCTCTTGTTCAGTATCGAGAGGATGCCGGTTTTTACACTGAAAATTGGAGGCCCAACTGAGTTGGGTTGGGATGCGCGTTTCTTCATTCTTCTCCCTCTACAGAGAACTGAAAAGGGCCTTTTTCTCCAAGAAATACATGCATTCGAATGGAGCAGCTTGTGTACATCAACGCCTTCAAATGCTCCACTTGCACAGGCGTTTTTATCCTCATCATATATACGAGCCACCGCAGCCGCTCGATCCACCGAGCCAGCACCCGTTGGGCACAACCCTGACTCACTAACTGCAGCGCAGGGCCAGGTAGCATCCGGGCCCAGAGACGGCCTCACAGGAAAGAAACGTAGTGTCGATGTATGGTATATGGAGGTACTCGTACAACACGTATTTAAACGGTAGCGGGGCGGAAACTCAGGTCAGCTAGGTACTTCGACACCGATTTTACCCAGGTTCAGGCCCCCGAGATGGGTAATAGCCCTACGTCCTGCTTTGATTGGATTGATATGCGGTATGGAATACAGATGATTATAAGGGGAACTCGGTGAGTTGGGGACTCGACGAGATTGGCTTACAGCGAGAACTCGACGGATAGGGAATCCGGCGAGATCGGTTTCGAGACTAGGGGCTCCCGAAGGTGGTTAGTTGACTAGGGCTATGAAGTCAAGCGTAGCTTCTGACTCCCCCCTCCTGGAGGGATCTTGTGCTCCTTATATAGGCGGAATAAGGCGATAACTTTGTCTCGAGTCCTCGTAGTACACCAGTTGGACTCCTTCCATACGGTGTGTCGAGAGTTTTTCTCCGATCCCGATTAGTACTCACCGACTTGAGGCCTACGCTTCCTCCTAATCGGGCATTTGGGCCACATCTTCTCGCTGGGGCCCAGTAGGGAATTTCACGGTCCTTATACGGTAGTAGCACTACCCATCATCAAGCCCTCCATCATTATGCGTGATGAAGCCGAGATTTAAGCAAAATAAGCCCAAGTGATGTTCCTCTGTGATATAACTTGGCGGGCTTTTTGCCCCTTATGGTAATCTGAACCCATCCGGCGGAATTCACGGATGGTGATGTCATGATCCCACTTCGTTTGCGTACTACGCCGGTTTGTACGCCGGGTCGGTTGCGATTCCCAGGCGGAGTGCGCCGAAGCGTCGGATCAGTTGTGATAGCCCCGAGATTAGTGCGCTTTCGGCGCCTCGGTATGGGCTGGTTTACATGACGCCCGTTGCTTTTCCTCTCCTTCCATTCGCTCATATTCCCCAATTTCTCACCGTGCTTCGTCTTCTCACTTTCTTCATTCTTTCTCTTGGGCGGCAAGCGGCGACGTAGCTGGTTCCCGAGGTTTCCCTGTCATTCGAGCGTCGACGCGCCACCTTCTCCCGATGTGAGGGGTCTTTCTTCCAGTGAAACCACGGCGATGGAACCGAGGATGACGGCGGAGGGGCCCGTAGAAAAGGCCATTGAGGTTCCAGCGGGCGAGGCCTCGTCGGCGGCCGTGGCGGCGCGGGACCCAGCCCGCGGCAAAGCACCGGTGACGGAAGATCCACTGCAAGCCCGACCAAAGTCGCCGTCGACCACTGCGGGAAGTGGAGTGGGATCTGGCCCTGGGATGGCCGGTCTGCCCACCTCCCGAGTTGCCCCGGAGGATCTCTCATGGATGGTGCGCGACGGAGAGCTACCCGAATCGGTGGCTTTTCGAGCTCCTGCTGACCGGAGCCAGCCATTCTCGCCGGAGGAGGACTTGGTCGTCTTCCTCGACTTCTTCAAGTACGGGCTCGGAATTCCAATGTCCGAGTTCCTGTGTGACGTCCTCTCCTTCTTCGAGATCGAGTTGGTAAACCTTCCACCCAACTCGATTTTCTTTTTGGCTGTCTTCGCCCATCTGTGCGAAGCCTTTGTCGGGACGACTTCGAACGTCGAGTCGTTCTGATATTTTTATACCCTCAAGGTGTCGACGGCCGGCCAAGTCCACAGCGACTGCCGCTTCTCTCTTCGGGACGATGTCAAGGCGAGCTACATCCCTTTCTCCCCGAAGGATTCGTGGGGGAAATGGGCCTCCAATTGGGCCTTCTGCCATCGATTGACACATGATCCGGCGACAAGATGCGAGATCCTGGCCCCGCGGGACTTATGGAAGGACCGCCCTCGACTTACGCGGAGGAGCAGGGCTTTGAAGGATCGCATCGTCGAGCTTCGTCGGGACGGCTTGACT